>CABHPH010046021.1:0-13753 GCA_902168325.1 Peromyscus nudipes | reverse complement strand
TGTGTGTGTGTGTGTGTGTGTGTGTGTGTGTGTGTGTGTGTGTGTACATATGTGCTATTTTGCCTTTGTAGACCAGAGGACAACATGCAGGACTCAGCTCTCCCAGTCTACCATAAGGATCTGGGAGATTGAACTTAGGTTTTCAAGCTTGGTTGTACGCATCTGAACCACTAAACCATCTAACTGGATGCCTGGTGTCAGCTCTCTTCTGCCTTTGCTCTTCTCTCCTTTGGTTGATATATAATGCAGAGATGTCAGGGACACACAGGATGAAAATCCTGAATCCGTACCTGAAAAAGAGAGACAGAGACAGAGGTCTTTCATCCTGATTCATGCATGGAAGGCGATGTAGCTTATCACAGAAACTTTAGCATTATGCCTTTTCTTATAAGCATTTTATAGATATTATCTTCAGATATTCCACAGATTTTAAATTTACTAAGTTAAAAATCTAAAGCTACAGTTTTATGTTTTTTTTCTTTGTGATTTAACTCTATCAGTGCATGGGAAAAATTAACATTGGAATAAAATAATTCATGTGTATATAATTGTTTATTATAAATAATAGTGCTAATATAAGAAAAACTCAAAGGGCACTCTATACGCTAAAGAGTCAAAACTTAGTTGCTATGATATTTTTAACAAAGGCCAAAGACTCTTAGACCCTGCCACTAGAACTGTTAGTTGCAAAGCTAATGAAGAACCACATCAGCTCCACCTGCAGCAATGCTGCCTGCTCATCACTACAGTGCCTTTCTCCATACACCTATGCATATGAGAGAGTGAAGTTTCTATAATTTCCTTCACTAATTATAAGTCCTTACCACTGTCTGGTAGAGGGAACTTCATATCATCTCCCAAAGTTATTCTCTTTTGAATCAGAATATGTAATGTTTTAAGGATATAATTTTCACAATTTACGACATGAGTTTGGAATAATTTTTCTGACATGAATGTTTTTGTCTTTCTCTCTTAGTCATCCTTTTTCCAATTTATTTTACTAGATAAATCTACCCCCTTTTCCTACTGAATTCAAATCAAGCAGTGACTTAAAAGAAATAAACAACCAATAGGATCATCTCCCTATCATTAAATCAATAATCTCAAGGAATTAAAAGTTCTTTCTTGCTAATTAGAAAATGTTGGGTTGATAATACAGTAAATGAAGAACTATAAATCCTCTCACATCCCTGCTCTGAGGTACTCTTTCTTTTCCCTTACTTCCTGTGCTTATATAGTTCTTGAAGTTCAGTTTATCAATGAGTTCCCTCTGGAGAATATGTACAACTGTAAGTAACCTTCCATTGCACATCTTATTATGTCTCCCTAAACTAAATAATTAAAGAAGAATAAGTTTTTAAGCTTTCCACACTGAAAAAGATATCAATGGATAGTATAAAATATATTCATTAAAGAAACAATAGTGCTAAATGTGATTTCTAAAAAGAAGCTATACTAATGACCAATAAGTATGGCCGTATGAGAAAATGTCTAGTACTGCCACATATTAGGAAAAGGCAAGTCAAATCACAATGGGATGTTAGCTCACTCTAGTGAGAATGGCTATCAACCTAGTCCTAAGACTAAGAAGTGCTAGCTAGTGAGGATGTGGAGGAAGTAGCACACTGACTCACTGTTTATGGCAATGTTGTCACTAGAAATAGTACAGAATATCTTTTTTAAAAAAAGTAATACTGCCACATGATCCATCTATGTCACATCTGGATATATAATCAGAACATGGGGGGGACACTTGCCTTCCAACATTTATTCTAGCACCATTCACAGTAGCCAAGAAATAGAAACAAACTAAGTTGTTTATGAGTTGATGAGTGAAGGAAAAACATGGTAGATTTACTCAGTGGAATAGTACTCCTTCACAAAAGAAGAATAGAATTCTATTTTTCATGGGAATATATATGGACCCTCATAGGAATTGAAAATGATGAGGGTAAGAGTGTAGACAAATTTCTAAGCAGTCCTATTAAATAAAAAACACAGGGCCAAATATAGGGGTGAAAGTATTAGAGATCAGGGAAATAGCAATAGCCACCAGCTAACCTTACCTCACTACGCTGCAGCTTCCAAAGTGTGCTACTTCCTATCTACCCATGCCTTTATTGCCTTGCTGTTCTGACCTCTCATTGGCTCTTAGCCCAGCTACCTCACTTCTTTGTCACTGCTTATCTGTGTAGATCTCCAGGTCTCTATGGTTGGTACTGGAATTAAAGGTGTGTGTCACCATGCTTGGCTCTGTTCCCTAGTATGGCCTTGAACACACAGAGACCCTGCCTGCCAAGTTATCAGATTAAGAGCATGTGCTACCACTGCCTGACCTTTGTGTTTACTTAAAATGGTTTGCTATTTCCTCTGATCTCCAGGCAAAATTTATTTATTAACATACAAATAAAATATCACTACATTTCCCCCTTTTTTGTCTAATAAAAATAAAAAAAAATAAAAAAATTATAACTAGCATAAGAAAAACTATGCACAATAAGTATAACAACTATGTACAATATATACAAGCAATAAATACATCAACAATGTCTAGTCCATTTGCATTGACAAATTCAGAGAAAATATTCCATTATCTATCCTATTTTGGTGAGTCCAAAATGTACCTAATTCACTTTCTATCCTTTCTTGTATTACCAACAGAAAACTATTTTATGATGTCTTTCAAACTTATACACTTAACACCTCTTATTGAGTATCTTATCTGAATTTCTTGACAAGGAAAACTGTTACTACAATTAAGTAACAGAATAAATAAGAAATTAAAAACAGACACAGAGAAAAACATTCCCAGAGTTACAGAAATAAAAGGAAGTGGCTAGCTCAGTCAGTAGAGCATGGGACTCTTAATCCCAGGGTCAGGGTCATGGGTTCGAGCCCTACTTTGGGCACCATTTGTAGCTGAAAGTTTCCTGTGTCCCCAGCCTGGCCTGCTGTCAGGACAAATCTCTCTCACCTGCCAGCCCCGCAGCCACTGGGACCCAAATAAACACACACTGGCTAGTATAAATTAAAACTGCTTGGCCATAAGCTCAGGCTTACTACTGACTAGCTCTTACACTTAAACTCAGCCCATTTCTGTTAATCTATGTGTCACCATGTTTTCTGTGGCTTTACCTGTGTGCTATTACATGCTGCTCCCTGGACAGTAGGCTGGCGTCTCCTGACTCAGCCTTCCTCTTCCCAGAGTTCTCCTTGTGTGCTTATCCTGCCTATACTTCCTGCCTGGCTACTGGCCAATCAGCATTTTATTAAACCAGTGTTCAAAAGCATTATTGCACAGCAGTAGGCACATACTTGGTTCTGAATGTTAACTCTGAAGCCAATTCCAAAATTGTCTAAATCTAAACCATGCGTGGTTGAATAATGGTGAAATAAAGGCAAATGTAGGATTTGGCATCATTTTGGGAACTACACATCAGTTGAAGGTTGGGCTGCAGCTGTCCAAAGCTGGCAGTGGACACTCTCCTATGAGAGCATGCAACAGGGATATGATTTGTGTATCTTGTTCATGCCAGAGGTATACTTGCTTCATTTATTCTCTCAAATTTGACCCGATTATATTTATAGAGTCTGAAATGTTCTCAAAGTTACTTCTCAAAGATAAATCAATTTTCCTTTGATTCTTCTGAGGTGGCACCAGGGATAGCAAATAGTATTATGGTTGTTCTGTTTGAAAGGAATTTAAACACTGACATTCTATTTCACAAGTCAATCTTAATCAACCTTTGACATTACTCTGGGTATGTAAGGTAAGTTTAACTTCATAATCCAGATATTCTTTTATTGCTTTTATTTTTCTGATCATCTAGAGTAGCATTAAACAACATAAGTTAAAAACTGGGATTTTTTTGGATGCTAGAGGTAGACCAAGGAGAGTTCTCCAGAGAATACCGCCGGACTGTGCTATGTCTTTTACAGAACCCGCTACCTACCTATCCCTTCATTTGTAAGTTACGCCATTAAATAAATCTCCTTTTAACTACGTGGAGTGGTCTTAATAATTTCACCAATATCTGGTGACCCAGATGGGACACGAACCCACAATCCCTAGGAAACTATCTGTTACAGACTTATGCAGGCCATGTGCTTGCTGCCTCAGTTTCTGTGAGTTCATATGTTCATTAATTATCTTGATTTAGAGGGCTTTGTTTTCTTGATTTCTTCTATCTCTGTTCGTTCTTACACTCTACACCTGAGGAATTTGATGATGGAATCATCCCATTTAGGGCTGAGTGTTTCAATTTCTCTTACTCTTGGTGTAATGTCTGACTGTGGGTATTTGTATTTGTTTCCATCTATAGTAGGAGGATGCTTCTCTGATGATGTCTGAGCAAGATACTAACCTGTGAACATAGCAGAATATCATCAGGAGTCATTTGATTGGTATGTATGTGACTGTTTAAAATGATTTGACCATAGGGCTCTAGGCTATCTAATCTCAGGTTCTTGGTCATCCAACTAGTGATGGGCTCCATCTCACAGAGTGCACCTCAAGTCAAATCAGATATTGGATGGTTATTCCCACAAGCTTTGTGAAACCATTGCACTAGGATATTTTGTAGGCAGGACAGCATTGCAGGTCAAAGGCTTTTTATGTGTATTGATGTTTACATTTCTCCTGTGGCAGTATGCAGAGTCCTTTCCTATACCAAAGGTGACAGCACATAGGTGTGTAGACTCTGGGTAGGCACCACCTTGACTTCTCCACATTCAATGAATTGTGTAAGTGCTGTCATCAGCAAAGCGATTCTGTCTTCAGTTTGTGGAGAACAACCTAGAGTCTTGGTAACAGCATGGGTTGTTTGGGGGTTCCCATGGAACCTCTTTGGCTAACAACACAATTAGATGTAACCCAATCCTTGGACTGAGAGCTTCATTTGATGATAAGTGATGTCCAGTGGGGGCTCTGTCTTCACCATTATTTGTCCATTTCATTTAGTTGCCTTCAGGTATGTATATATATTACAGAGCATTTACTGTATTAGATTTTCATATGGCCCCTCAAATGAAACTTAATCTTAGCTGTCTCTTGCCATATTCCCTCCCTCCTCCCCCTTCCCTATCTTTCCTCACTTTATTCTCCTAATTGAATCTCCTCCACATCTATCCAAACCCCAGAGTTATTATAGGCTACAAAATCCCCAGTGGAGACACCTGACTTGATTTGAAGACTTATTAGTCACCAGAACCTCAGGTTACTTTGGTATGAAGGCCAAGAGGAGACAGAAACTAAGGAACAAAAAGCTATTCAACAAACACAAACTCACAATCAGCACCTAGATCTATAACCATCCTATACTCAGATGCCTAAATGCCAGGGTAAGAAAACAATAGCGAAAAGGGCAATATGGCACCACCAGAGCCCAAAGCCCTGATATCCTATACCAGCAAGACATGAATATTCCTACATGTCTGAGGCACAAGAAAATGACCTTAAAATCCACTCTATGGAGATGATAAAGATCTTAAAGAGGAAATGTGAAAATTCCTTAAATAAATTGAGGAAAAGACAAACAAAACATTGGAGGGAATCAATAAATCCTTTGAAGAATACCAAGAAAGCCAAGAAAAAACAGACAATCAGGTAAAGGAAGCTGTTTAAGACTGGAAAATGGAAAAAGAAACAATAAAGAAAACACAAAGGGTGGGAATTCTGGAAATGGAAAATCTGGATAAGCAAACAGGAACTACAAATACAAGCAACACCAAAAGAATTCAAGAGATGGAAGCGAGAATCTCAGGCATTAAAAATGTGACAGAGGAAATAGGTTTAACTGTCAAAGAATATGTTAAATTTAAAAAAATTTCTAATACAAGACACCCAGGAAATCTGGTACACTATGAAAAAGCTAAATATAAGAATAATAGGAATAGAAGGAGGAGAAATCTTCCAGCTCAAAGGTCCAGAAAATATATTCTACAAAATCATAGAAGAAAATTTTCTTAACCAAAAGAAATGCATGCCTATAAAGGTACAAGAACCTTATGGAACACCCAAATAGTTTGGACCAGAAATGAAAAGTTCCTGCACAATATAATAATCAAAACACTAAACACACAGAACAAAAGAATATTAAAGCTGCAAAGGAAAGAGCCAAGTAATGTATAAAGGCAGACCTATTAGAATTACACCCAACTTCTCAAGGAGACTCTCAAGGCCAGAAGGGCCTAGACCGATGTCTTACATAATCTAAGGGACTGTCGATGCAAGCTCAGACTACTACACCCAGCAAAACTTTTGATCACCATAGATGGAAAAAGCAAGATATTTTATATCAAAGTCAAATTTAAAAATATCTATACACAATCCAGCCCTACAGAAAGTATTAGAAAGAAATCTCCAACTCAAGGAGGGTAAATACACCCACAAAAACACAGGAATAAATCTCACACCAACAAAACCAAAGAAGGGAAACACACACACACACACACACACACACACACACACACACACACACACACACACACACACTACCACCACCACCAACAACAAAATTACAGGAATTAATAATAACTGGTAATTAATATCTCTCTAAATTCTCCAATAAGAAAAGACACAGGCTAACAGAATGATACAAAAACTGAATCTGTCCTGCTGCATACAAGAAATATACCACATACCAAAGATAGATATTACCTAAGAGTAGAGGGTTGGAAAAAGATTTAAGAAGCAAGCTGGTGTAGCTATTCTACTATCTTACAAAATAGACTTCCAACAAAAATTAATCAAAAGAGATGGAGGACATTTCATATTCATCAAAGGAAAAATCCACCAAGATGATGTCTCAGTTCTGAACATCTATACCCCAAATACATGTGGTTGGAAACAAAATTAACTAAAAAAACATTAGTTCTCCTATATACAAATGATAAATGGGATGAGAAAGAAATTAGGGAAACAATACCCTTCATAATAGCCACAAATTATAGAAAATATCTTAATATAACTCTAACAGGCAAGTGAAAGACACATATGGCAGGAACTTAGTCTTTTAAGTAAGAAATTGAGGAAAGTATAAGAAGATGGAAAGATTCCCAAGCTTATGGATTGATTAGGGTAACATAGTAAACATGGTCATCTTACCAAACACACTCCAAAGATTCAATGCAATCCTCACCAAAATTCCAACACAATTCTTTACAACCTTGAAAAACAGCACTCAACTTTGCATGGAAAATGAAAAATGCCAGGATAGCTAAAACAATACTGTGCAGTAAAAGCACTTCTGAAGGTATCACTGTCCCTGATTTCAAACTGTACAACAGAGTATTAGTAATAAAATCTGCATCCTAATGACATAAAAGCGGAGAGGTTGATCAATGAACTGATTTGAAGACCCAGAAGTAAATCAACACACGTATGTTCACTTGACTTTTTTATATAGAAGCCAGAATTATACAATGCAAAAAAGAAACCATCTGCAACAAATGCACTGGTCTAACTGGATGTCAGTTTGTGGAAGAATTCAAAAGAATACATATTACCCTGCACAAAAAATCTAGTCCAAGTGGTTCAAAGACCTCAACATAAAACTAGATACACTGAACTTGATAGGAGAGAAAGTGGGGGATAGTCTTGAACACATTGGCACAGAAGACAACTTTCTGTACAGAACACCAATAGCTCAAGCACTACAATCAACAATTAGTAAATGGGACCTCATGAAAATGAAAAGCTCTATAAGGCAAAGGGCACTATCAAAAGGAAAAAAATGGCAGTCTAAAGAATGGAAAAAGATCTTCAACAACCCCACATCTGACCGAGTATTGATTTCTAAAGTATACAAAGAAGTCAAGAAACTAGACATCAAAAAAACAAATAATCCAAATAAAAATTGGGTACAAATCTAAACAGGGAATTCTCAACAGAGGAATCTCAAATAGTGGAGAAACACTTAAAGATATGTTCGCATCCTTAGCCATTAGGGAAATGCAAATCAAAATGACTCTAAGATTCATCTTACACCCATTAGAAAGGCTAAGATAAAAAATACAAGTGGCAGCTCTTGCTGGAGAGGAAATGGAGCAAGAGAACACTCCTCCATTGCTGGTGGGAGTTCAAACTTGTACAGCTACTTTGGAAATCAACATATTGGTCCCTCAGAAAATTGGAAACCGGCCTACCCCAATACCCAGCTATACCATTCTTAGGCATATACCCAAAGGATGCTTTACCATACATGAAGAATGCTTGCTCAACTATGTTCATAGCAGCTTTATTCATAATAGCTAGAAGCTGGAAACAACTTGGATGTCCCACAACTGAAGAATGGATAAAGAAAAAATGTGGTTCATACACACAGATGCTAAAAAAGAAAATGACTTCATAAATTTTGCCAACAAAGAGATAGAGCTAGAAAATATCATACTGAATCAGGTAACCCAGACCCAGAAAGATAAACATGGTATATACTCAGTTATGGGTGGATATTAGCTGTAAAGTAAAGGATAACCATGCTACAATCCTCAGACCCAAAGAAACTAAGTAACAAGGAGGGCTCAAGGAAGAGCACAAGAATCACATTGTGAAGGGGAAATAGAATAGATATCACAGTTGGATGGGTGTGGGGGGACCAATAGATTTCTTGGTCAGGGGTTGGGCATGTGAACAGGAGGGAACAGGTGGAAGGAAGATGAAGGGAGAGGGTTCTGGGAGAGACGACTGGAACAGAGGCATCTCTGGAACAGAGTTAGAAACCTAGTGTAGTGGAAACTACCAGGGTGTTTCTATCTAATCTATGAGGGTGATCCTATTTAAGACTCCTATCAATGGGCGATATGAAGCCTGAACTGGCCATCTCCTCTAACCAGGCAAGACTTCCAGTGGAGGAATTTGGACCCCAATCCAGCCATATAACCTTTGAACAACAATTTGCCCTGCCTAAATCATGTGCTGTGGGTAAAGTTGGTGCAGAAATTATAGGAGTATCCAACCAATGACTGGTCCATGAGACGCACACCATCAGAGATAACTGACTCCTGACACTGCCTGGAGGAGGGCCAGGGCCCAGAGGCTGGGCAGCCCAGAGATTTAAGATAGAACTAAACATGACTAGCAATAAAAACTAAAGTCAATGAAATGATTCCTAACGATATTCTGCTATCCTCATGGATTGTTGCCTAGCCCAATTATCACCAGGGAGGTTTTACTCAGAAACTGATGGAAACAGATGCAAAGATCAACAACCAAATATTAGTTGGAAATTTTGAGGAATCATAAGAAAGAGGGAGAGGAAGGATTATGTGATCCGGAGGGGTTGAGGGACACCACAAGAAAACCCACAGAATCAACTAACCGGAGCTCATAGGTGCTCACGTAGACTAACTGCCAACCGGAACACTTGCATAAGACTGACCCAGGCCCTCTGTACATATGCTACAGTTGTACAGCTTCGTCTTCTTGTGGGACTAATAGTGGGTTCAAGGACTATCTCTGACACTGTGATTTGCTTTTGGAACAGTTCCTCCCACTGCTTTCTCATGCCTTAGCAGGAGAAGAGGTTGTAGCTAGAGTTTTTCTGGTCCTGCGTGGCTCACAGTCAGGACAAATCTCTCTAACCCGACAGTCTCGCCATAGCTCAGACCCAACCAAGTAAACACACAGAGACTTATATTGCTTACAAACTGTATGGCCGTGGCAGGCTTCTTGTTATCTACTTCTTCTATCTTAAATTAACCCATGTCTATTAATCTATACTTTGCCACGTGGCTTGTGGCTTACCGGTACCTTACATCTTCCTTGTCCTGGCGGTGAATGGCAGTGTCTCCCTCTGCCTTCCTGTTCTCTCAATTCTCCTCTCTTTTAGTCCTGCCTATACTTCCTGCCTGGCTATTGGCCAATCAGTGTTTTATTTATCAATCAATCATCCACAGCAGAAGGTACCTAGTCTTAGTGTAACTTGATATGCCATGGCTGGCTGATATACATGGGAGACCTGTCCTTTTCTGAAAAGAAAGGAGGAAGAGTGGATTAGGGGGGTGTAGGAGAAGTTAGGGGAGAGACTGGGAGGAAAGGACATAGGGAGGGAAAATTATGATAGTACTTGAAAAAAATAATTAATTAACTTAAAATTAAGGGGAAAAAAGAGCAGGAATTATTTGAATTCTTCTACATACAGCCATCCAATTTGACAAGCACCGTTTGTTGAAACTGCTGTCTTTTTTCCACTATACATTTTTGTTTTACTATAAAAAGTCAGGAGTTCATAAGTGTTTGCATTTATGTCTGGAACTTCAACTTGATTCCATTGATCAGTGTATCTGTTTTTGTTTAATATCATGCTTTTTAAAATTATTATAGCTTTGTAGTACAATTTAAGTTTGGGAAAGATGATACTCTCAGCAGTTCTTTTATTATTCAGGATTGTTTTAGGTATTCTAGGGTTGTTTTTTTTGTGTGTGTGTATGTGTGTCTGTGAATTTCCATATGAAGCTGGAAACTGTCCTTTCAAGGTCTTTGAAGAATTGTGTTGGAATTTTGGTTGCATTGAATCTGTAGATTTCTTTTAGTAGGGCTGCCATTTTTGCTTTACAAATTCTTCTGATCTATAGGCATGGAAGACCCTTTCATTATTTCTTCTATTTAATTCTTCAATACTTAAAAATTTTATCATACAAGTATTTCACTTGCTTGATTAGATTTACCCCCAGGATATTTTATATTATTTGAGGACATTATAAAAGATGTTATTTCCCTGATCCTCAGTCCCTTTGCTGTTTGTACATAAGAAAGCTACTGTTTTTGTTTGTTTGTTTGTTTGTTTGAGCTTGTTGTGTATACTACTACTCTGCTGAAAGTGTTTATCTACTGTACAAGTGTCTTGGTAGAATTTTTAAGGTCACCAATATGTACTATCATATCATATCGTCTGCAAATAAAGATAGCTGACTTCTTCCTTTCCAATTCGTAACCCTTGATCTCTCTCAGCTCTCTTCTTGCTCTAGCTAAGACTTATTTCAAGTACTATATTGAGTATGTATGGAGAGAGTCAGGAACTTTGCTTTGTTCCTCAATTCAGTGGAATTGCTTTGAGCTTCTCTCTCCATTTCATTTTGACATTGGACATGGACTAGCTATAAACTGCCTTTATTATGTTGAGGTATGTATATGAATTTCTAAACAGTCTTATTAAATAAGAAACACAGAGCCAAATACAGGGGTTATAGCTGAAGAGATCAGAGAAATAGCAAATAGCCACGACTAGCCTTAGCTTGCCCAGAGAGAGAGCTTCGTCCTGTCTAAACTGTGCTTTTATTGTCTTCCTGTTCTGCCTTCTCATTGACTTTAAACCCAGCCACATCACTTCCTCATCACTGCCTGTCCATACAGACCTCCAGGTCTCTATGCTTGGTACTGGGATTAAAGGCTTGTCACCTCGCTTGACTGTTTCCTTGACCAAACAGGGACTCTGCTTGCCATGTGATTGGATTAAGAGCGTGTGCTACCACCACCCAAATTCTGTTTTATGGCTTACTATGAGCTCCGATCTCCAGGCAAATTTTATTAACATACAAATAAAATATCACATTTCTACACAAATAAAGTATCACCACAGAGGTATGTATCTTGTATCTCTTCAGAACTTCTTTCATGAAGGAGTGTTGGGTTTTTTCAAAGGACCTTTCTACATCTAATGAGATATTATGTGGATTTTGTCTTTCATTTTGTTTCTATAATGGATTACAATTATTGATTTATCTATGTTGAACCATCTCTGGATCACCGAGATGAAGCCTTCTTAATCATACCAGATAATCTTTTTGATATGTTCTTGGATTTGATTTGAAAGCATTTTATTGAGTAGGTTTCCATATTCGATCATGAAAAAAATTGTTTTGTAAATGTCTCTCTTTGTTGAGTCTTTATGTGTTTTGCATATTAGGGTAACTGTGGCCTTATAAAATGAATTGGACAATTTTTTCCTTATGTTTCTATTTTGTGAAATAATTTGAGGAATATTGGCATTAACTGTTCTCTGAAATTCTGGTAGAATTTTGTGCTGAAATTGTCTAGCCCTGTTAGTTAGTTTTGTTTTGTTTTCTTTTTCTTCTACTTCTTTTTTTCTTATAGACTTTTAATGACTTCCTCAACTTCAGTAGGGTTATAGGTCTGTTGAAACTGCTTATCTGATCTCCATTTAAATTAATAAGTGTTACATATTAGAGATTGGAAAATTATTTGTTTCTCTTAGATTTTTTAATTTGTTGGAGTATTTGTTTAAATCTGTACATATAATTATCAGAATTTTCTTGGTGTCTGTTTTTAGATCTCCCTTTTCATCCCTAAATCTCTAATTTGGATCTTCTCTCTCTTCCTTTTAGTAAATTTAAATAAGAGTAGCTCATTCTTATTGATTTTCTCAAAGAAACAACTCTTTATTTCATTGATTCTTTATGTTGTTTTTTACTTGTTTGTTTCAAATTATTGTTTTAAGCTCTATGTTTAGTTATTTCTTCCCATCTACACCCTTTGTGTATGATTCTTCTTTTTGTTCTAGAGCTTTCAGGTATGTTGTTAAATTGCTAGTATGATATCTTTCCTATTATTATTATTATTATAATTATTATTATTATTACTATCATTATTATTTTAATGTAGGCAATTACTGCTATGAACTTTCCTCTTAAAACCTCTTGCTTTATGTCCCATAAGGGTATGCTGTATATTTATTTTTATTAAATTATAGAAACTCTAAAATCTTTCTTAATTTCTCTCTTCACCTACTTTTCCATTCAGTAATGAGTTGTACAGTTTTCATGCTTTATCTTGTTTTTGTTGTTAATATTCAGGTTTAATCTGTGATGGTTAGAAAGGATGCTGAATGTTATTGCAACTTTTTTGAAGCTGTTGAGACTTGCTTTGTTTCTGAGTATGTGGTTAATTTTAGAGAAAGTTTCATAAGATTCTGAGGATAAAGTATATTCTCTTGTTTTTTTTTTTTTGGTGGGGGGGGGAAAAGTTCTATACATATCTGTCAGGTCCATTTGGCTTATAATGTCAATTAACTCTTCCATTTCTTTGTATGGTTTTTGTGAGAATGCCCTCTCTATTGTGTGTGTGTGTGTGTGTGTAAGAGAGAGAGAGAGAGAGAGAGAGAGAGAGAGAGGGATTTCTCCTCTATTGATTTGTTGTTGTTCTGGAACTATTTATTCCATGTGTTTGCTTGGGTGTGATTAACCTCTTTAGGTTGGAGTTTTCCTTCTAGAATCTTCTGTATGGCTAGATTTGTAGATAGTTATTGTTTCAGTTTTACTTTACCATGGAATGTTTTATCTTCTCCATCTATTTTCATCGAAAAATTTGGGGGGACCGTAGTTTTGACTGGCATCTGTTGTCCTTGAGTATTTGCAGCACATCTATCCAACCCTTTTTGCCTCTGAGTGTCCAAATTTAAGTCAGGTGTTATTTTAATAGGTCTACTTTCATATGTTCCTTTGTATTTGTCTTTCCACCGTGTATTAGCCTTTCTTTATTCTGTTTTTATTGTTTTGATTATTATGTACCCAGGGGCCTTTCCTTTCTGATCCAGTCTATTTGATATTCCCTATGTGTCTTATACCTTGATAGTCATCTCCTTCTTTAGGTTAGGGAAATTTTCTTCTATGAGTTTATATTGAATATATTTTCTGTGACTTATACCTGGAAGTGTTTGCCTTACTGTAGTCTCATTATTCTTAGATTGGTCTTTCCATAGTGTTCCAGATTTCCTGGATGTTCTTTATATTTAATATT
>CABHPH010046019.1:0-10624 GCA_902168325.1 Peromyscus nudipes | reverse complement strand
CATTTACAAAATGAGACTCACTCTGACAGTGACAACACTCTTTACTGGCCTGAGAAGCTAGGCCACCAACCACAGACTCAGCAAGCCATGAGGCAGGGAAAGGCATCTGAAGAACATTTTGTGTTTGAAATATTTTACACATAACAACTTTTCTATACATCCTCAAGGTAAGTGGCATTAAAGCTGCATTTTTGGTGTCTGATTAGTGCTACAGCAACAATTAGAACATAGTCAAAGTGGGAAACTGTAATTTTTTTCCTCTCAGAATTCAATCAGCAAAGACAAGGAATTTGCATAATGCAAGGCCCCAAAGCAACTTTTCCCCACAAGAACACATTCCTAAAGCAGGAAGGAAATGAATAATTGCCCTGACTCTTCATTGCATTTGGTCTATATAGCCACCATCTGCCTTTAAATATGCAGAAAGAATAGCGCCACTTACACCGGAGTGAAAGTCATCCAGAACTCCATCAGGACTCCTTTGTCTCTGCTGGTACTTTTATCTTCTCTATACACTGGGCTCAAGTTTCCCTTGGACCCATGTATCATATAAAGCATTTTCTTCTACGTTTTGCTTTAAGCATTTCTAATAGATTTTCAAAACTTTAGATCAATCAAAACATATGCGGAGGGAATGGAATGCTTCTTCCATAGGGATAGAGCTTTTTGTAAAAGCAAATTGTTTTATGCCAGAAACCACAGAAGTAATGAAAATTAGATTATAACATATCTCCATAGTTGCCAACATAATCTCCAATCAAGGTATTATTTGTGAAATCACTGGCATATATAATATGAAAGTCAGCTATTGTCTTCGAAAGATCAGGTTCATAATTAATGTCAATAAATGGTCACTGTAGAACATTTTAACATTATATGAATCTGCAGCTATAGACATATTTTCTATGCCTAGGAAAAACATGTATGCACACCATCTCCTAATGCTTTATATCCTGCACATATTGGAGCATATAAGAAATACTGGCCAATTTATTTCATAGAGGCCATAATAATTTTACCCATTGCTACTTCAAACCTAAATGCACAACACACTGACATCTGACCTCAGGCCCTAACTAGATCTGTTATCCTCAGGAACAGTTGCTACAGCTTGCCATCATGTGAGGAAATTTTAGACACAAGAGTTAAGTGCAGCTTTTTATAGAATGGTTTTTACTATTAGAGTACTCAGATACAAGATAATAATATAGGAAATAGAACTGACTTAAATGAAAAAAAGAAAAAGAAAAACCTCTATAAAACTTTCTAGAGAGACATAAAAGATGCACAGATGTATCATGGTCTTATATAGGATAAAATATAATTAAAATGTCCATCATGCCTATAATATAAGTTTAATGAAATTTGATTTATAATTGCAAAATTATTAGATGGTATCATTTCTAACATCGATAAGAAGAATATTTTATGGTAACTTAAAAAAGTTTACAAGCTCAGACTAAGAAAACATGGGGAAATAGGTCCATAGATAAAGCAATTTCTAAACAAGCATGAAGAATGGAGTCTCAGCACCTAACACCCATGTAAGGGCAGGTATGGTGTCCACCCATAACCACAGCACTCTAGAGGCAGAACTAAGAATCAATTACCTGGGCAACCTAGGTAGCTTACCTTAGTTAATCAGCTAGATCTGAGTTGAATGGAGAGAGCCTGCCTCAACAAATAGTGGAGAAAGAGCTACTAAGACATTCAACAACAGGTCTCCACATTCGTCTGTGCCTACAAAAACATATGTGCCCCAACATATGTAAACATGTTCCCATATCATACATAGACATACAGAAAAGTAGTCTACGAAAAGGGCTTTGCCAATTCAGATATTAAGTCTTTAATGTTGTATTAATGAAACAAGTATAAGGCTATTCCAGTGGGACAAAGTTAGGAAAGAGGGCCAAGCGTATGTCAGAACTAAATTTATGATGCAAGTGGAATTCCACTCTAGAGTGAAAAATACTGTCAAATCAGTAACTGTTTTAAGCAAATAATGACTTGTTATTAAGTAATGTCTGAGTCCCACTTCTCACTGATAAACATAGATTCAGGTAGCTTTGTTTATAAATATGACTAGTTAGATAATAAAAACTTGAAATAAATATTTGGAAATACTTTGTAACCTTGGTAATACAGAAAACTTTCTTCAAAATAATTTAAAAAAACAGAAACCAGAAGAACTAATAATGACTAAAAAGTTAAAAGTTTCTTAATTATAAATGAAATTAACAAAACCAAGCTTAATTCAAATACACCAGAAAAAAGTATCTCTCAAACATATAGTTATCAAAAGGTTCTAAACTATGAAACTATACAAATGAATAAAAAGTAACATGAACAATTTTTGAGATAAAAAAAAAAACATGGGTAGATATGGCAATAAAGAAGTACCTAATCCCAACCTCAATTCGAAGCAAAATGTGTAAATTAAAGTACTAAGACTATTTCTTACACTTAATTTTTAAAAAACTACTAAAGATAACCAGTGTTAGAGAGAAATGTGTAGAAATGAGACTTTTCCATTTAGTTCTGGTAGGATACATCACAGAGACTTATGGAAGGACCATATGACAGCATCTTCACATTTAAAAAACAGCAGTGTTCTGGTTTGACTTCTGCTGCTGTGATAAACACCATGACCCAGAGGGTTATTTGGTTTGCACATCCTGATCACAGTCCATCTTGAGGGAAGTCAGGGAAGGAACTCAAGCAGGAGCAGTGGTAGAAACCACAGAGGGAAGCTTCTTACTATCTGGCTCCCTCTGATTGTCTCAGTTAGCTTATACAGCCCAGGCTTACCTGCCTAGGGATGGCATCACACACTAGGGGTTGGACCCCTTGCATTACAAGGAAATGGCCCACCAACATGCCCACATGTCAATCTGATGGGGGCAATTTCTCAACTGAAGTTTTCTCTTCCCAAGTATGTCAAGTTTGACAACCAAGATCAACCATTACATTCAGGGTTTGACCTTATTTGGCTCTAATAAATATGCTTTGTGAAAGATATGCCTATAAGCACAGAACCATAAGCTTAAAGATTTTCAAGATAATACTATTTTCAACAACAGGGCATTTATATGTAATGTGACTGCTCATTAATATATAAATTGTTGGGTTAAATCATGGCTTTCCTGTATAGTAAAATCATAGGCAGCTGAAAGAAGCCTGGATAGTGACTGAGAGCAAAAAGTTCATTTTATATATATATATATATATATATATATATATATATACATATAGAGAGAGAGAGAGAGAGAGAGAGAGAAAGGTTGTAAAATATCATAGTAACATGATCTTATGTTGATTGACATACTGTATATTTTAGGACATTTCATAAAGAAGCAGCATATAAAGCATATAGAATTTGAAGGCACATGTGTGCAGGCGTATACATCAACAGGAAAAGCTAACACTACTAATGTTCATGTGGAAGACCAGCTGCCATACTTTTACTTTTCTGTTTATCTAGAAGCAGTGGACTATAATCTAATTAGAATGCATTAATATTTACTCTTCAAACCTATGATGGACAATTAATGCATTATGCATTCATTAATATTTGATAAACCCTTAAAAAATTTTCTAAGTGTGGGAGCTTAGCATATTAATGTACAAAGTAATTAATTGCAATGAATAGTAATTTGTTAGTGCAGTGAACATTAACTCAGAAAAAAAGAGCTTGTAACTCAGTTATACTTAGTTTTGAGATGCCCAAGGTGATTAAAAATGTCCTACATTGGTATGTAAAATGAATAAAAAAATTTCTTAATATGAAAAAGAAGAAAAGAATAAAAAATAGTCCTACATTCTAATCATCTAGGAAATGGAAATCAAAACTACCTTGACATTCCATCTTACACCAGTCAGGGTGGACAAGATTTAAAAAACAAATGATAACAAATATTGGTACGGATGTAGGGAATATAGAACATGTGTTTACTGTTGGTGGATGTGCAAACTGATGAAGCCTCTATTAAAGTTAGTGTGGAGGTGCATCATAAAAGCTAAATATAGTAACATAATACCACTCATGGGCATATACACCCATTATTCTCTATCCAACTATAGAGATACTTGTTCATACATGCTCATTGCTGCTCTATTCACAACAGCCATAAAATACAAACAGTCTAGATGTCCATAAACAGATGAATGGATAGTGAAGGTATGATACATTTATACAATTAAACTATTAATTAACATAAAATTTGCAAATAATGGATGGGACTGAAAACAATCATTATGAGTAAGGTAATCAAGACCCAGAAAGAAAAATGCCACATGTTCTCACTAACACATAGATTAATCTTTAGCTATGTGTGTTTTGATTGGATTACCCATGGAGGTCAGAAATTTTTTAAGGAGCAATGGAGATAAGCTTTCAAGAAAAGGGAGAGAGAAAATAGCTGATATAAATAGGGAATGGTGAACAATGAAACAAAAGGGATCAAGGTCTTGGGAAGTGGGAGGGCAGGGAAAAGGAAAGAGTATGGGATGCAACAATGGCACAAATGATATGGAAGTAACCACGGCTTTCTGATTAGATCTCATCTTATTAATGTGTTTGGATTTTATATTTCTTCTATTTACTCTTCTACCATATCACTTCCCCTTTTCTTGGAATTCTATTAAACTGTATGTACCTAGTTACATGATTAGTGCTAAATTTCTTGCTTTTTAATTTTTAGAAATAGCTGTGTCTTGACTTTGGAATAACCCCTACCCACTTACGTATTAAAGTTTTGTTCCTCATTGTACTACTACTCGGGGGTTATATAAGCTTCAGGAGGTGAGGAAAATGGAGCTCTTCAAGTCATGTTCATTCAAGTGAGCATCTTCTGCATAACTACTATGAAGTACTTTACTGCACTGCTACACTGACAAAAGGAGTGAGTCAGCTAACCATAGAAGAAAACTTCTAAACATGTACACTAAACTAAGCTCTTTTATTACAATGATTATATCAGATATTTGTTATGGCGGTGAAAGCTGAATAATCCAATATTTGTACTACTCATAAAATTACATCTTACTACATCAGGATCTTCAGCACAATTTTAATAGTACAGTAGTAACTGTCTTGTCCTCTGATCTTATTACCATTACTCAAAATGTTATCAGTTATCAAAATGTTAGTGACACAGATTTTGCTTTTGAATACAAATAAACAGTCTTTATTACACTAAGAAAATGTCCTTTATTCCCGTTTTACAACAAATATTTAGGAAATCAGACATGGATTACTGTCATCAAATGCTCACTCTGTGTGATAATATATGGATAATATATATCTATATATTATCATGACAATTTATCCTTTACTGTGTTTAAAGAGTAATCCTGAAGACAAGATTTTCCAACGTCAAAATATTTTTATGTTCATGGCTGGAATTTTATTATGCCTTTTTTCTAAGTAGATTTTTATGTAAGTGAATATACAGTTTTCTCTTTTCCTATTCTTTTTTTTTCTTTTTCTAAACTTCCAAACTAGACTATCTATAACTAGACTTTCAAACTAGGGTTTGTAACACCTTTGGAAAACAAATTTGAATACTCAATTTCATAACTTTTTGAGATAGTTTAAACAACAGAATATTTATCTGCTCTTAAAAGTAAGATGAAAATAACCTATTAAGTCATCTGTGACTAGCATCTTGTGGGAAGTAAAGTTATCCTTTGAAATAATCAAAACACTGAGGGAAAGTAAAAGAAGTGAAAATATACTTTTCCCAGAAATAAATACAAAGTACAAATCCCCATATAAAAGCATATGAAAAAATTCACAACCTCTCCAATTGTATAGCTGGTAGTTACTTAGGTTTTCAGTACTTCAGATGATTTTGGTAATTAATACCTTATTATAAAATCATTAATTTCAAAGTACTATATTCTAATGATGAATGATAATAAAGTGTAAGGGTTTCCTGTATTTTTCATTCTTTATATGTATTTGAATATAGCTGTTTAGCTTTTTTCTATGAAATATTATTTTAATCACTTTTAAATTTTGTATATTAGTTTTCAGAAATATACCAAAATTCTGGTTATAGTTATAATTTTTATTATATTTTGCCAATTTATTTTTTGCTTTAATTTTACCTAGTATTTATATTTCTTTTTCTTGTGTTTTATTTGCATTTTTTATCCTCCCAAGAATTCATTTTTAGTTGTTTAAATAATAAAAACTCCATGTAGAATTTCTTCTGGGTATTTGGACCATGTTTATATATTAGTCTGTAAATTGTTCTATTTCCTCTTGGTTTCAAGGTAATCAATTGTACACATAGAGGCTGTTAAAAAGAATGCCATTTTATTGCCAACTATCACAGCTTACTTGGGACTTTTGTTTTGTTCCTTTTGAGTAATTTTTTAGTCTTGAATATATTGTGACCAGATAGTAACATGACCTGTTCTGTTTCCAATTAGCAATCTATCTACCAACATGTTTTTCATCTTTTCTTTTCAGAAAAAAAAGTCAATGGTTTAAATATGCTGATTTGTAAGCTATATTTAAGAGACAATTTTAAAGATTTATTCTTATTATTTTTATATTTATTGTTATTACTTTTAATTATGTGCGGATTCCTGTGTCTGCATGTGGGTATGTGCATGTGAGCACAGGTGTCCATGGAGCTAGAGGGATTAGATCTCTTGGAACTGGAGTTACAGACAGGTGTGAGCTGTCTGATATGGGTACTGGAAACAATACTTGGGTCCTCTAGAAGAGCAGAAAGTGCTCTTAACCCATCAGCCATCTCTCTAGTTCCTTAAGTGAAATTTTAAGCCACTTTGAGAGCCTATTTTTTTCATTAGATGCTCTATTTACAATTACTTCTGATAAGAAATGGTGAGATTTATTTATTTGTTTGTTTATTTTTACAGAAGGAAGGCTTTACTGGGGCTTACAGTTTTAGGGAGTTAGAGAGCAGGCAGGCAGGCATGACACTGGAGAAGCAGCTGAGAGCTTACATCTTTACCCACAAGCATGAGGCAGGGAAAGAGCTAACTGGGAATGGTGGATGGGATTTACTTTCATTAAAGTATCATTCTTCATGATAATATGGAATCCTGTAACACATTAATTCAACTATAGCATATATTTCATGGTTAATAATCACATTTAAACAGATATTTTTCACTCACTTTATCAAATAACTAATATTTCACTGACATAATTTAGGATTGGCATCCCTATTTACATTTTAACTCCTGAGAAATAATTGAAGCAAACTTTATTATAACCACACATTTCTGAAAAATTCAATTCAATTTCAAAAACTAATTATTTTAGGAAGTGTCCTCAAATTTATCAATGTTGAAGTAAAGTGAAACTTTGTTATTAGAATTTATTTATGCGTATTCCAACAATAATAATGTAGCTGACTACACATAAGAATCTTCCAGACAGCTCCCCTTAAGCTTTTCAGTCCATAGTCACACTTGTACATGTTCTGTGTGTGCCTCATAAGTTTTATGTAGTTTAGTACTTTCATTATAAATAATTATGCATAGACAATCTTCTAAACTATTGATTATAGGAAGGGGCAAATTATTTGTAGTATCTTTCTTTAAGATGAGTTGGTAAATAAGAATACATTAAGGTAATAATTGTTGAGATTTTGTTTGATTGTCAAGCAGTATTTTATTTTATTGAAATAGTAGAATGTCTCCAGTTTTCCATATTGTAAAACTAGTGAAAAGATGGATACCTTTTCAAAAACTGAAACATAACTTAGGGAAACTTTAACATAAACTTCAAACATAACAAAACTTTAAAACTCATTCCCACAGAGTCACATTATTAACTATTCATTTCAATCACAAAATTGATGGGCAGAATTCCCAAATTTCTAGTTTTTAACTACTTATGTAAATATATTTAAAAGAAAAATAAGTAAAATGAAAACTAGATGAAGCTTACACCATGTGCAATTTACCAAGAGATCAGTCAGAAGGAGGCAGCCTCTGCTAAGGAACTGAACCAGGATTCAGGTGGGTGGCTGAGATGCCTCCATGGATCTCGTTGGCTCCAACGCTTCCCAGGCTCTCTCTAATGCCTTAGGAGCATCTGGCAGCACATGTCCTACCAAGTATGCCAGCAACTGGGATAAGAATGCTTTCTAAATTTCACACATTTCATGCCAAGAAGAAAGCAAAGCACACTCGGTCTTGTAAGATATTAAACACAACAAAAGAATGAATCATTATTTACACAAACTTCAATGGATAAAGTTCTCCAAAGATAAATAATGTGTATTGAGTAAAAATGTAAAATAAGCATAGGCTAATTGTTTTATTGTGAGAAATTTGGCTCTTTCACAAATTCATTTGCTTCAAATGATGAAGTCCTGTTTCCATTTCATTTGACAGCTGTGCTTAACAGTATACAGCTATCCTTTAGAAATCATGCATGGCCAGAGATCTCTCAAATAATGGCAAGCCTCTGTCCCTCACTGTGGCTCTTTCCTTTTTAAAAACTTTTTGTGTGTGGCAAATGCTTGCGTGCTGGAGCATGTGAAGGCCAGAGGTTGATGTTGGGTATCTTCCTCTGTCATTCTTCACTTTATTTTTTGGAGCCCATTACCTATGGTGGGACGCCTTACACAGCCTTGATGCAGTGGGGAGGGGCTTGAACCTGCCTCAACTGAATGTATCAGGCGTTGCTGACTCTCCATGGGAGGCCTTCCCTTTTCAGAGGAGGGAATGGGGGGGTAGGATGCAGGGAGAAGGCTAGGGGGAGTAAGAGGAGGGATGAGAGGGGGATCTATGGTTGGTATGTCAAATGAATAAAACGTTTCTTAATATAAATAAATATTAAATAAATAGATAGATGATAGATAGATAGATAGATAGATAGATAGATAGATAGATAGATAGATAGATAGATGAATAAATAAGTAAATAAAAGGAAGCATATCAAAATAAAGATGTCTCACTGAACGTGGAGCTTAGCATCTGGTCTAGGTTGGCTGGTCAGCAAGCTCTGGGGAGTCACCCCACCAGTGCTCAGTTGCAGGAACATGCCTTGATTTTTATATCCATGCTGGGGATGCAAACTCAGGCTTTCATATTTTTGTAATAAATAGTTTAGCCACTGAGCCATCTTCCTAGATCCCTTGCTATTCAACTCCACCATGGACTGGACTCTTCAAGGGATTCACAGCCTATTAGAGAAGTCATCCAATCAGCCCACACACATGTTAACACTTTACCCTTAGCAAAGTAATTTCATCAACCTGTGTCCCAGTTCCTAGATGCTCAATATAGACATAATGGAAGAAGAAAAACACTTGAAATATTTTCTGTGAAGAAAGATGGATTTATGAGTCAGCTGAAAGCAACCCTCAATGAATATCAGATATGTAGACGATGTATTAATTTTATTAGAAGATAGAATCTTTCTTTTTCTTCATAGAAAGTAGAAAGTTTGGGGTTATTTTCTTTTAAATGATCAAACATCTTGCAGTTTCATGAGATTCTAACCTTCACCTCATCAGAAATTTATGGTTTTGTAGGTCTCACTTGTGGACAGATGTGAAAACCTTTGGTAGTTCACTGTTCCTGTCCAGCTACAGAAGAGTCACTGAGTCCAACTGACACGGTTTTCAAGAACAGTGGGTGCCATTATCTGTGGCTGTAGAGCTGGAAGTGATTATTGAGAAGCTTTCAGGTCTGATCGCTAAGGTACATGGTCTACAAACCAATTATAAAGAAGCAAGAGGGGATGTTAAAGGTAAGCCAGAATGAAATGTCAAGAGAAACGAAGCCAAGACAGACAAAAGGTGAAGCCTAAGGAGATCATTCTCCAACATAAGAACTGGGAATATGTCCTCATGCAAACCCCAGAGTTTAAGTTAGAACAGGGAGCGAGCAGTTGAGCAATCCAATGCAGGACAGCATGAATACCTCTCGAGAACCACCTGCTATCTGCATCCTGTGATTTCCCATTGACTGAGACATTAGTCTCAGTCTCCATGGTAATGTTCATGCCCTACAGGTTATGAGTGGACTGCACTTGCCAGCCTCAGCAGAGATGCCTTTTGCATTATCCTTGATGACTCCCATTTCTGATTATGCACTCATTTCCCCATGCTGTCCATGAGTTTATTTCCCATTATCATTGGAATCAACTGTCTCAGAACATTTGTACTTGAATCAGGTAAAATTCTGGGCTCCAAGCCAAACTCCCAACCTGAATACACCAGTGACTGGATAAATAATAACAGAGAGCTCTCTTTTGATATAATTTCATCATTTTGTTCCACACAAAATACAGAGGTTGCTTCATAAAAGTGGATTCTGTGTTTCTTCCTGTAAACCTGGCCCTTTGGCTTTGTCTGATGTTTCATCCAGTGGCTAGCAGCATCTTCTGACCCAGCCTGAACAGAATCTGCCCACTTGAGCCTTGTCACTTGTTTCGCATCAAACCCTTCAAATGTGCTCAGGTTTGGACAACAGAGAGACGGAGATGGGAAACCCACTACTGACTCTTGTGAAATAGCAAAATTTCCTTCACAAATAACATCAATCAACTGACCCCCCTCCAAATGAAGTCTGTAGCCACTTATATAATGCAGACTTTCTCAGGAAAGCAGTCAGGACCAGGGCT
>CABHPH010046016.1:0-12572 GCA_902168325.1 Peromyscus nudipes | reverse complement strand
TTCTCTATTAGGTCTAGAGTTCCTTGAGAGGAAATTGTAGTGTTCTATTTCAACTCAGGCTTTCATTTGTCCTACTAAATTAGTAGTTTACAGGTACTCATAACAAGTTTATGAAGTAGAATTTAAAGAAGCTGGTGCCTCAACTCTATCTCAGAGAATATGTTAGGAAATGAAAGTCATTATGATACCTTAGCAAAGCTTTGGCAACCTGAAAATAGATGCAAGACAACCCTTTGATTGATTGAAGTTTATGAAAATTAAAACAACAATATAAGATGAAAGAAGAATTTACAATGATAACATAAATATATACATGCTGCATATTTCATTTATATTCATTCTAATAAAAACGCACATTTTTATTGAAGTTAACTAATGAGAATGTTTAAATACTTACACTGCTGTCTTTCATATAGAGTACTATGTAGCATAAGTTACCTTGATCAACTTTCTCCTAATCAGTTGGAGAAAAATTATTAAAAAATAGTTAAATGCATCATAGGGCTTGTGATATGTAAGACAAATCAAGACTTGGGCAAATGCTGAGTTAGTAAGCAGAACACTGCAGCTGCTGTCTTCCCTGAGGGCATCTAGAAAATCTGACACAATTGATTGTCACTCACCATCATTTTCAGGACTTTTATGATAAGACGGAAAAACACTGTATAATAACTTGATTAAAGCTCCTTTTAAAGACATGTCACTTCCAAGAACCTAAGGATATATTATTATAATACAAGGATATTAGCTGATTATCTTTTCTTAAACTAGGAAGAGTATTCTGAATTGGCCAGTTGAGTCCAATGTAATCACAAGGCTAATTTAGAAATACAAGAGGAAAGCACAATTCTGAGTGCCAGAGTGATGAACTGTGAGAAAACACAATTGGCTACTTCAGTCTTTCAAATAGGAGAGAGAGGGTTACATAATGAGGTATTTGGTAGTTGCACAGGATAGGGAGTTCCCCTCTTCAGCTGCCAGAAGAGAATGTGACAGTGGCCTATTTCATTTTGCTCATTTGCAGTTTTGGATTTATGGAACTATATGACAATAATGTTTTATGGCTTTAAATCACTACATTTGTAGTATTTTGCTAGACTTTTCCAAGGAAATTAATACATACTTCTTTTTGAAGAATATTTGTTTGAAATTACAATATAATTACATCATTTTCCTCTTCTCTTTTCTCCCTTTAAGTGCTCCCATATATACCCCATTTCCTCTCTCTCAAATTCATGACCTCCTTTTCTTTAGTTGTTGTTATGTCATGTCTATCTATCTATCTATCTATCTATCTATCTATCTATCTATCTATCTATCTATCTATCTATCATCTATCTATCTATCTATCTATCTATCTATCTATCTATCTATCATCTATCTATGTATTTGTCTATCTATCTATCTCATCTATCTGCCATTTTCAGTCCATATAATGTTACTTGTATGTATATAATTTCAGGGCTTACTTGGTATTAGATAACCAATTGTGGGGTTCCTCATTGGATGAAGACTACTACTCTTACTATCAGCATTCCTTAATGTGTTATGGCTTTATTGCCTTAGTTCTTTTTCTAGGGCTGGTGCTCGAGATTTCCCATCAGTGAGATTTCCCCCTTCCATGTTAGCATCTCTGGTGCTGTTGTCCCTGTTCAGGTCCTGTTTAGGGGGTCATTTTGAAAAGACTTGATGAGTGTAGCTTCTGAACATTTCTATGAGACACAGTATAACCACAACCTTCCTTTTCCTCTGACTCTTACACTCTTTCAGTCTTCACTTCTGTACAGTTCCTCAAGCCTGAGTTGCAGGAGTTGTTTTGTAGATGTGTAGTTGTGATTGGCCACCACATAATCACTTGTTACTAGCATTTTTATTGTTGAAGAGAGATATTTCTTTTATAAGGAATGAGACCTATATTTATTTATCTGTGGGTAGATGAATATTCAAATGTAGTTAGGAATTATTCTTGTCTAGTATATTGATGTTTGTAGGTTCTCATGGAGCCATGGTTTCACTAACTATGGGCAGTTTGCTAGTTTTCCAGCAACAGGAATGATTTTCTTATAGAGTGGGCTTTAAGTCCAATTAAAGAGCTGTTGCTTAATGCCAAGGTATGTGTGCCAATATTGTACCCTTGGTGTTACTGTGTTATGTTGGTCATTGTAGTTCACAGATGTATTAGCTGGATAGGACTGTTGGTTACAATTATCCCTTGAAAGCTTTCATGGCACCTTCTGGTACCATGGATGCTAGATCATAGGAAAAAAACTTTCTGGTCAGATCCAGCTCAGAGCCTCTGGGTCCTGTGTCTGAAGCACATCCATCTTCAGAAATAGGGGCTTACATTACACTTCTTAGAGGTAACCAAGGCTAGCAGCAATAGCTCATAATGTTTGGGGCATCTCTTTGATAGCCCTGACCAAAAATTCAAAAAGGAATTCTCAAGCCTGGTTTTGGGAATTTTTTAGATAGTCTGACTCTGGGTGGGGCTATCGTCAGCCCATATGGTAAATTTCATCCTCCCTCCCTCCCTCTCTCCCTCTCTTTCTCCCTTATCTCTTTCCCCTCCTCTCTTTGTCTACATATAATGTATGTATAATATTTATGTATATACATTATATATAATGTGTATGTACAGGCTTACGTATAATATATGTAGTTTTAGGTAAGCAGATAGTAAAATTCCTTCAGACCCCTAACTGCTATTTTATCTCTCCTTCTCCTTCTCTGTTTATCTCTATCCTCTCTCCTTAAATAATCCCATTTTTAACATTTCTTCCTTCAAATAGCTTGTACCCTGATATTGCTCCCTCTAGTGTTCTCCCTACCCACTCCTGGCCATTTTTTACTTTCCTGTTTTCTGTGGTTATTCTAAATTGTATACACTCCCATCTAAAGACTTGGATCTAGGAACCATGGTTGAGAGAGAACATGCGGTTTGTCTTTCTGGATCTGGTTACCTCATTCAATAGGATCTTTTTCCTCTTCCACCCATTTTTCTGCAAATTTCCTTCCCTCCCCACCTTGCCTTTTTTTTTTTTCCCGTATAGGAGAGGAGTACTTCTTATTGAGTTGTGCTACATTCTCATTATCCATTCATCAGCTTAAGGGCCTTCCTTTTGGAAGATTTCCTATCTTTTGTGAATAGAGTAGCAATGGATATGGATGATGGAGTATTGGTGGAGTAGGATGTCCAGTCATTTAGGCATATGCCAAGAAGTGATATGGCAGGATCATTTGGTAGATAGATTTTCAGCTTTTTTGGGGTTCTCCATCTTGATTTCTAGAGTGGCTAGATATGTTAGACATGTTGTCAATTTCACCAACAGTGAATGATGATTCCCTTTCCCCACATCTTCTCCAGTATTTGTTATCAGTGTTTTGTTGACCCTTTCCATTCTGATTGCTTCAAGATGAAACTTCGGAGTTATTTTGATTTGCATTTCCCTAATCATTTGGGATGCTGAACACTTTTTGCAACATTTATTAGTAATTTTTACTTTTTCTTTTGAGGATACTCTTCAGATAGCAAGTCTATTTATTGAATGGGTCATTGTTTTTTATTTTAACTCAGATTTTTTTTGAGTTCCTTGTGTGTCTGAATATTAATCCTCTGTCAAATGTACAGCTGGCAAAGATTCTCTCCCATTCTGTGTTTTTCATCTTCACTCAGTTTTGATTGTTTCTTTATCTGTACAGAAGCTTTTAGTTTTTTGGTTTACTTAGCTCCTAATTGTCAATTGTTGGTCTCAATTCCTGGACAAATGGTGTCCTATTCAGAAAGTCCTCTCCTAACCTATATCATATAGGGTACTGTGTGCATTTTCTTCTAACAGTTTCAGTGTTTTTAGGTTTTACATTTAATCTTTTATCCATTTGGAGTTAGCTTTTGTGCAAGGTAATATATGTGGGTTTAATTTAATTCCTCTACACTGGGTCTTTCAGTTATCCCAAAACTCTTTGTTGAATATGCTGTATTTTCTCCAGAATATGACTTTGGCATCTTTGTTTAATATTATATGGCTATAGATAATGCATACTCATGTTTTATTCCATTGGAGGACACATCTGTGTTTGTTTCAGTATCATTTTGTTTTTGTTACTATGACTCTGTAATATATTTCGAGATCTGAGATCTGGAATAGCAATCCTTTCAGTGTTGTGCTTTCTGATCATGATTGGTTTAGGTATCTGTTTGGGTATTTTTTTTGGCTGTTTTGTGGTTCCATATGAATTTTAGGTTAGCTTTTCAATTACTGTAAAGAATGAAATGTGGATTTTGATAATAATTGCACTGAGTCTGTGAATGCCTTTTGGTAGAACAAACATTTTCACAGTACTAATTCTACCATGAGCATGGGATGTCTCTTTTGTTTGTTTCTATTTCTTAAAAGACTAAAAATTTTGTGGAGGTCATTCACTTGTATCCTGTTGATCATTCTGGTAGGAATTATTGTTTCTCTTATTTACATGCCCACATCATCTGCAATTATGAATACTTTGACTTCTTTCCTTATTTCCTTCCTTTAATTTCCTTTTCTTGACTTATTGTTTCAGCTAGTGCTTCAAGGAATGTATTAAAAAGGAATGGGGATAGTGCATACTGTTTCATTCTTGATTTTAGTGGTAATGGATTTGTGTTTCTCATCCTCTCTTTAGGACTTTTATAATGAAGACAGGCTGGAATTTGTCAAAGACCTTCTCTGCATCTATTGAGATAATCATGTAATTTTTGTCTTTAAGCCTATTTATGTTATTTATTACATTTATTGAATTGTGTATGTTGAACTATACCTGCCTTTCAGGGATAAAGACAAATTGGTCATGGTGAATAATATTTTGATCTACATCTGTATTTGATTTGCATGTATTTTTATGGAGCACATTTTAATCTATATTCATTATGTATATTGGCCATGGATTTTGTTACTATGGTGATTCCGGATTCAAATAAGGAGTGGTGCTCCTGTTTTTTCTCCTCCTCCTCTTCTCCCCCCACATCTCTCTTTGGTATTGTTTAAGGAGGATTGTTTGTAGATATTCAAACATCTGGTAGAATTCTTCTGTGAATCCACCTGGGTCGGGACATATTTTACTGGAAATACATTTTACTACTTTTTCAATTGCCTCAGTTGTTATGGGTCTCACTAGATTCTTGACATCTTCTTGGCTTAATTTTGGTGGTTTGGCTGAATCTGGAAATAGACAATTTTTTAGGTTTTCCAAATTAATGGATTATAGTTATTGACATTTTCCTTTTTAATATTCTGAATTTCTTTGGTGTCTGTTGAAATGTTTCCCTGTTCATTTCCAATTCTGTTAGAGTCCTTTATTTCTTTCTTTTGGTGAGTTGGTCCAAGGGTCAATTGATCATGCTTGTCTTCTCAAAATACCTGTTCTTTTGATTCATTGATTCTTTGCATATTTTTGTTCATTAATTTCTGCTTTGATTTTTTAAATTATTCTTGGTTTAATTTCTTCTTGGTTATGCAACTATTTGATATTCATCCTTGATTCATTTGTATTTTGCTCTTTTTTATTTTTTGATGTAGACACTTAGAGCTGTAAATTTTGCTCATAGGACTACTTTCAATATGTCCCAGAGTTTTGTTGTGCTGTTTTTTCTTTTTCATTTAGTTCTAGAGAATTTTTACTTCTTTCTTGACTTCTTCTTTGAATCATTCATCATTAAGTAACAAGTTGTTTAATCTCCATGAGTATGTGTGTTTCCTAGAGATTTGTTCTTGTTCTGTCAATATCTATTATGTCCATATATGTCTTTATGATATCATGCAATTATGATATATCTTACTTATTTCTGCCCAGGTGACCTGTCTACTGGAGAAAGTAAGGTATTGGAATCATCTGCTATTAATGAGTTGATGTTAATCTGTGTTTTTAAATTAACTAATACATCTTTTTATGAAATTAGAACCCCTAAACATCACAGGCCAAAGCTATTGGTAGCTCCCCACAACCCAGTGGTAAAGCCCTATTGTTGAAGGCAGCACTTATTCATGTTTTAAAAAAAATAGGAAGGTCAAGCGATGCTCAACTAGAAGCTGTATCTCTACTAGGTACCATTCATCATACTACAGAAGGATCAAGTTAATCACCAATATCAACTAGCTATAAATCTGGTGACCTCCAACAGTGTCCTGTCTTCAAAATATTGTACAATAGTGGTATATATGTTATGTGAGTGACCATTTGCCTTGGGGCTTAGAGTTAGTTTACACTCCATGAGATGGAACCGGTACCTGACACTGAAAAAGTGGCCAAAACCCTGAGACTAGATATGTCATGAAACCAGGGAAGAACATACTATTATTATTTTCCTAAAGTATCATAGCAATAAATTGACTCGTAATGACATATTGCTATACACATGGATTAGTACCTCACTCAACCCTCCTCAGCAAATTCCTTCTTGTAGAAGACAGAATACAGCAAGGGTTCCACTGGATAGTGTACAAAGAGTGAGAGATTTTGGAGCACTCAGCCCTAAATTGGATGTCTTTATCAAAACCCTTCCCTCAAGGCTCACAGATCCATGTGCAAGAGAAGGAAGAAAGATTGTCAAAATCAGAATTCATTGAACATTGTCATTTAAGAATGAGAATAACAATCTGATTTTTTTTGGTATCAAATTGTCCTACTTTAAGGAATCAAGCTACCTGGGAAACTAACTGGCTCTATAACTCTGAAACCCTAAAAGGTAATTTTAATGAATGTGCTACTGTGTGGCAAGTGTAAATATAAATGTTTTCTAGGAAAATCCACCATTAAGGCTGACAAGCTTGTCAAGAAACAAACAAGGAAAATCCAAACTAGGTTGATTAGTAGAAATGATCAGAATATGCAGAATTGGGTCCATACAGAATCATAATGTGGGTGTAATAAGACAGGTTAAAAAAATGAGAAAGCCTTAATTAAGACACTGAAAGAAATAGAAGGAAGTGAGTTCCCAGCAGAATCCAGAGGATATGAAATCAGAGGATATATGTGAAGTCAAAAGAACAAGCTGTGGAAATAAAAGAAAAGCCTTTTAGAAATGATATTTCAGTGAGCAATTTCATTTTTCTGTTACTATAACGAACAACCAAGTAAGGTGCAAACTCTTCATGAAGATTCATTTACTTTGGAGGTCTTGATGCCAGGAAGACATAGGGCAGAGCACTAGCGCTACTCAGCACCTGGAGAGGGCCTTCTTCCTGCATCCCAACACAGTGGAGGGCACCTGTGGGAGTAGCTGACCAAGTGTGTCTAGAGAATTCACTTTTTAAACAAAGCCATTTAAGTAGGAACCCATAAATGTGGTTCATTACTCCATTTATTACCTTGCAGAAGCACAATCTACAAACACCGTAAGTGCATGAATCCAGGGATTCATTTTCTTCCACCTGACACTTTAGATATAAACTCAAACCAAGGCAGTTAAGTATTGGTGAAATTATTAAGGCCACTCCACATAGTTAAAACGGAGGTTTATTTAGTGGCGTAACTTACAAATGAAGGGATAGGTAGGTTGCAGGGTCTAGGAAAGGTGTGGCGCAGTCCGGCGGTGTTCGCTGGAGAACTCTGCTTGGTCTACCTCCAGCGTCCAGGGTCCAGGAACCAAGAGAGCCAGTGCATCCGAGTCTCGGGTCTTCAGGGTCCTCTCTTGGCCCTGCCTTGTAGGCGTGACAGTTACTGAAGCCTCAATGAGGGTTGGAACTTCCAGATCAAGGTTGGAATGGCTACCCACTACAGTTAAGTGAGGAATATCTTATAAGAAAAGTTATAATTTCAGATTTAAAACCTTAAATATTCATTATTTTGTATAGAGATACCATATAGTGAAAATACTGAATATACAATATACAATATATTACAAGAAATAGAAAAGAATTTAATTATGCATACAATAAAAACTCAACAACTTGCTATATTCATGATAGTAAGCTAGGCTTTGTGTAATCAACAGATAAATCAGATTTTATTCCAGTCCTTGGTGAACTTTCATTAAGCTTACAGTACACATTTACGAGAATTTGTGAACATGATTATTTATTAATAGACTCCTCTATTCTTACTACATGTATCTGGCTGCCTAGGTATTTCCATCTCCTCAAATAAATTAATAAAAGAAAAGAGAAAAGAGGTGAAGGAAAGAGAGAAAACTCACATAGCTGTTGTAAATGGCAATAGACTAATGACTGATTTTATTGATCTCATTGGCTATTTTGAATTGTACATATCTATGAAATCTATGATATCTTCTTTTTTCTGGTGTATGTAAAAAAGTTGATTAAAAAATTAGGTACCTACATCTGTGATATCTTCTTTTCTCTGGTGTGTGCAACAAAATTGTATTAAAAATTTGATATTTATCACCTTTGGTATATCCCAGGGCTATCATGTGCCTCAAAAGAAGTGACTATATAAATATAAAAGTAATGTATTTAACTGGCCCAAGATAGATATGATTTCCTTGATTTAATTTTCCTGGAAATCATACAGGAAATGATTAAGTACATTCAGAGTGTGCATTGATTAAGTCAAATAGTATTTTAGTGAGTTGTGCTTTATTTTGTTCAGTCTTTCCGTGTCTGCATCACCCATGTTATGATTTAGACTATGTATGTAAATGTGTTTTGTACTTAATTGACAATACTACTAAAGTGCTTTTGGGTGAACACAGAGAAAATTGCTCTGCTCGATGTGTTTCCAATTTACAGTGTACTGCACAGGACAATCTTACACATCCTTGCACATTCACAACTACTCTCTTGGAATCTTAAAGAAACTTGGGGTTGTCTGTATCAACATAGCATCTTCTGCATAACCTGCAACCATCTTTTATAAAGCTTTATGTTCACTCTGATTTGTCTCTGCCGCTGCCCTTGGACAGTTCAATGACAGAAGTCCTCAAAACTCTCCAGAGGCTAGTTAACTAGTAAATAGAGTGATGTACTGGGTAGCATTGAAGTCAACTTCATTTACAAACTGTCATCTTGAGAATTAAAATTCAATAACGTTGAACTGAGCAAAAGTTTTAAATATCAGTGATTTGCTAATGAATTTTGAGAGAATGCAAAATTATAAAATGTTAAAAGAAAATTATGGTATATTCTTTTTAAAATTTTTGTTTATTATGTATGTATGTATATATGTATGCATGTATGTAGGCACGAATGCATGATTTTGTGTATACACGTGTGTGGGGAGGTATGTGTCACTGGATACATGTGGAAGTCACAAGAGAGCTTTGTATAGTCAGTTCTCTTCTTCCACTTTCCACCTTTATGGGCTTCTGGGAATTAACTAAGGTGGTCAGGGTTGCATGGTGAAAGCTGTAACTACTGAGCCATCTTGTTGGCCCATTATTATATGACAAAGCTTTTCCTGGGGAAACAGATTGGGAACCCACAGCAGACCAAAGTACCAATTCCAACAAAGCCCAATTGGTGAACAATGATTTTTTTTTTAAATTAGCGTTACTTCCAGAAATATGGATGAGAAGATACTTAAAAAGGAGTAGAAATGACTCAAAGACAACTGTATCACCAAAACCCACCTCAGCATGGATGTCAGTCAACAAAGGCTAAATATCTGGAGCACATTGCATGGCCTGCAGGCAGATCAACAAATTGGGTGTTCTTTCTAGTTGGTATATACATCATCCAGGCAGCTGGGCTGGCTTTTACTTCTTTCAGGCTGGTTGACCCCTGCTTCTTCTCTGCAGCTTGGCGAATCTGAGAGTCTTCTTTACAATTGAACTTGTTTGAGAGTGACTCTCAGATTCCTTCTTTTTTGGTCTTGGAAGGGGAGTAGTGAATCTGGTTAGTTTCAGGGACTTCCTGAAGCTATTTTGAGTTGTTTATCTTCTGTTTCAAGGAGCTTCCCTGCCAGATGGAATGCTTGAATCTTGAAGGAAACTGCTTCATAACACAGGTGTATGTGTTCTTGATGATCAGTAGCAGATTTATTTGAAGGCTGAGAAAACATTATGTACAGTTACTACTGTGTTATGAAGAGGAGATAGAAGAAAGCTTAGGGTATTTGGAAGTGAAGAAACCCATTTCTGGTTCTTTGGCTGTTTTATTTTCTTATGAAATACTCTATGATAATGTCATATTGAAACTTACCTTGTATGTTACTAACAGTGGCATATTTTATCTCTTCACTTTGTATGTGCTACTATTCTTAGTTTTTTAGCCATTTCCTTATAGTAAGGGTGACTTATAAATGTCACACAAGTGCTATGTAGTGTTCTCTATATTTTTACAAGAATATTAGCTTAATGTTCCTAATTGTTAACTCTTCCTAATTAACTCTTCCTAATAATTTAGATTTAAATTTATTTATTTATTTTTTTACTATTCTGCCTCCTTTTGCCTCCTCACTGTTCCTTTTCTTTGATGTTTTTGTATTCCACTTGATTCCTCCATGAGCAATTTTACTATTCATTCTGGTATTAGGTTCTTTGTGATTACCCTAGAAGCTGAGTGATTATTACAGTACTATGAACTGATATAGTTTGTGGTCAACATAAAGACTGCATATGACTGCCATTTCTGCTTTGTGCTATTGTTTACATATAATTTACTCATATATTGAACATATCAAATACATCCTTTTACCTTGTTGATATTCCTCAAATAAGAATTACATCTTATTTTCTGTATATCCAGTTTGTATTATCATTTTCTTTTCTTTCTTCTCCTTAGTCTGGGATCTTTTCTGTACTATTTATTTGCCTTTGATAAGAAGATGCTTCTGAGGATTTCTAAATCTATAGATATGTAGAGGAAATTATCTCATTATTTATTGGAACATTTATTTTATTGCTTTCATATTTGAAGGACATTTAATTTGGGTATTGCGCCTGTATTTACATTCATGAACACACACACACACACACACACACACACACACACACACACACACACAAACACAGACAGACACAGGCTTTACTCTAGTTTGTATACTATGTTTCCATTTGAATCATGTTTTATTAGTCTCTGTTTGAGTTCACCATTCTTTCTCTTTTTTGCATCTAATATTCTGTAAGTCCATTAAATGATTTCCTCACTCGAAGTGGACATTTTAGTTCTAGAGTTCTTTGGGTTATTTAAAAGGTTTTTTTTTCCCCCGCTTTTAATTTTCTGTGATTTTTTAAAAATTTTTTTAAGTTTTACTTAAATTTACTTATTTACTCAGCAGTATTTTTATTAATTTGAGAATTTCATACACTCTATCTGGGGCATGTTCAGGCCCTCAATTCCTCTTTCTCTCCTCTTAACCCACCCATCCTTCTCACTCATCTTTGAGGTTTCTTCCTGTTTTCCCTGTCTAATTTGTATTGCCCAGCTAGTCTTAGAAGTAGGATGTGCCCTGGTGTTTGGTCAATCTATCCAGGGTCCCATCATTAAAGAAGACTAATCTTCCCTTGCCAGAAACTCTCAAAGGCTAATAGCTCCTCAGCTAGTGCTAAGTCCGTCCTATCTCTATGTTGGGGTTTTGTGTGACTGGAGCTTGCTCAGGTCTTGTCCTTGCTGTTGAGATCATTGAGTCCATAGACAGATGTGCATCGGCCCTGTTGTATGTGAAAAACACCATTTTCTCGATTATAAGGACTAGCTCTGGTTTTTAAATTTTTTCTATCACCTCTTCTCCAAAGATCCCTGAGCCTTGAGGGGAGGAGTATGATATGGATGTTCCACTTATGACTGAGCACTATACCTTATTCTCTTCTCTGCATGCTGACCAGTTGGAAGTCTCTACATTATAATGTTAGTTACCATCTGCTGTAAGTGTCTGAGAATCTCTGAAGGAAGTTCCCAGACTCAAATAGTAAGCAAAGACCAAGAGTGTTTATTCCAGCATGCAGGGCCTCCACTTGTACAAAGTGGTGACCCCGAAAGGAGCACACAGGCCCCTTTTAAGGTCAGCAAGGGGAATTCTAGGAACAGTTAGATCATCTCAAACATAATTGGTTAAGCAGGCTGTAGCTACATTAATACAATTTTAGTTGGCTGTGGTTATAGTTTTACCATTTTTGGGCATACTTGGGCAAGGCAGGGTATGTTTTAGGGAGGTTACAGAACTGTTCATTTGGTCACTGCCTTCAGGTACTGTGGGGGCTGGCTCAGGCCAGGTACATGCTATCTCCCTTGATGTCCTTTTAGGAAACTGAAACTCAGGCCCAGTTGTAAGATGGGGAAAGTTCAGACCTTTTACTGCTACAAGGAGAAGCTTCTCTTAAGAGGGTTGACTGATGCTCTTTTTGATCTATGGGTATAGCAATATGTCATTAGGAGTCATTTTAATACTATGTGAATTTAGCAGAATATTAATATTGGGTTCTACCCTAGAACCTGTGACATGTCTTATCACAGGTTAATAATGATAAGTATGACTATAATCTCATGGAACAGGTCTTAGATCCACTCGTAAAGTAGTTGGGTATTCCCATGACATTGATGCCACTATTATATCACTTATCATATCTTTTAAGGCCAATCTAAAAATCTTATTTTCAAAAGACATTACTGCATAATGTACATATAATTATATGTATATAGTTA
>CABHPH010046010.1:0-13631 GCA_902168325.1 Peromyscus nudipes | reverse complement strand
AAAAAAGAAAGCAGGCTGAGCAAGCCATGATAAATAAGGCAGTAAACAGCACCCCTCCATGGCCTCTGCATTGGCTCCTACCTCCAGGATCCTGACCTGTTTGAGTCTCTGTCTTGACTGTGATTATGAACTTTGATGTGGAAACTTAAGCTGAATTAACCCTTTCTTCCCCAAGTTTCCTTGGTCATGGTGTTTTATCACAGCAATAGTAACCCTAACACCACCTTTATAAAAAATTAGAAAGCTGTAGGTGTGTACATTTATTTCTAGGTCTTCTATTTCTATTTAACTTGAGTATGAATTCATGTGCCAGTACTATAATGTCTTTGTCTCTATGGATCTGTAGTTTAATTTGAACTTAGATATTGTGATACCTCCAGCATTGTTCTTTCTGCTTAGGATTACTTGGAGTATTTTGGATTTTTTGAGTTTATATATGAATTTTAAGTGTTTTTTTTTCTTGTTCTGAAAGAACGTCACTGGAATTTTGTAAGGATTGTATCAAATCTGTAGACTGCTATTGGTAAGAGAACCATGGGAAACAAAACTATTAGCCTTTGTAATTGGTTTCTAAATCATGTATCTAAATTACAAAACATAGGCAACGAAAATTGTCACAGTATCCATCTGTAATTTAGAGATCCCATTTATTTTTCATTTCACCTAGTCACAGATTATCCTACTTTACTAGGAAATTTTATACACATATAATAAAAAGTATTTGATACAGACCAAATTCCTTCTTGGCTGCTTATGTTGGGACTAAAGAGCTAAATGATAATATAACTATGTTAGTTTGTTGAGCTTCAAGAGCAGACATAGTATTATTTATATCTTACAGTATTCTTAGAATTTTGAGCCTCCTCTTCTAGTTATATTAGCCAGTGTGGGAATTACAGTTTGGAGAGTATACAGGAAAGAGAATCAGCCATGAATCCTAAAAGTTCCCCTAAAGAATAAATGCTAGCTTTGCTCTGGAAACTTTTAAACAGCCTTTTGAAGGCTATGTAATCTACTAGAAAGACAATGAGTTTAGATATCTAAAAGATTCTACCCTCCCCTGAATATGGAGGGTAAGTTAGGGTTCATAGACAAGTACATGTTTATATGCCCACATAAGAAATAGTATCCCAGTGTAGCATAGATTGCATAGGATATAAGTGTAATTCATTATCATAGTCATAAGCCACCTATACATGTAGATTCTTTGATTAGAATTAAATAGTTCCTGCACAACAGGATACATTCTCTGAAGAGACCAAAGTAACTGTCACATGATTGGTAACCGGAAGATTTTGTTTGAGAGCAAAAACTAGAGGGAAAATACATTCCTAAGCTATACTGTAAAAAACCTTATAAGTCGCTTTTGACAATTTCCTTAGCAATAAACAACAAAAAGGCACTGAGTCTTGGTTTCATATTTACCACACCCTGAAGAAGAAAAAAATATATATTAGCTAAAGTATCATGCCATATAATTGGGAGTTATTATAGATATTTTTAATTAAAAATGTTTAATTTCATTCATTTATATGTATATGTGTGTACATATGTGCACACATGCATGAGCTACAGCACACATGTGGAGGTAAGAGGACAGTTCTTTGGAATTGGTTCTTTCCTCCCACCTTGTGGTTTCTGGGGATCAAACTTGAATCTTGAGGCCTGACTTATATGTGCCTTTACCCAATGAGAAATCTCACTGGCTCTATTGTAGATAGTTAAAAACACACAGAATCAACATTAGATCTTTTCCCATTTTTAACATTATAAAATACCATGAAACACTACAAAAGATGTATAAGAAGAGAACCAGGGCTGGAAATATGGGGTAAAGATATAACAACAACAAAATTACAGGCAAATTTAATTGATGAACAAATAACACATCAAAAAGATCACATTCTCCAGGTCAGAGACCACAACCCCACCAATGCCCAGCATTCCAAGTCCCACTTCAGACCAAGCACAGGATTCTATGGAGCGCTACCCACCCCCTAGGTCAGAGACCACACACCTTCAATGACACCTAGGACATGCAAAGCACTTGTCTGCTCCCCAGTTCAGAACTATACCCTTGATGGCCCATGGCACTTCAACCTCCATGACTATAAGCAAAATCCTCCACTGGAACTCCTGCCTACTCCTCAGGTCAGAAGCCACACTTTACTGACCCTGGACATCTCACACAGAATGAGATGCTCATGAAGTCAGAGATGGTACACCCACTAGGTGAACAGGGACCAATGCAGTAACCCCACTCATAAATCAGTACTGAGTATTTTCATGACTAAACTTGAAGCATTACCTAGCTGATCCAAAACTAGCCAAGCTGAGGTAACACATATCCAAAAACCTACTCAATGTAGGTAGGCCAGAAATATTCTAAGAAAGTTGTTAAACAAATGAGGACTAAGAAAATAACAAACATTAAACAATCAACAATATGACAAGAACAGTATGACACACCTTTCTATAATAAGTCTAAATATCAATGTTCTCAATTACCCTATCAAAACACAGACTAGCTGATTGGGTCAGATCACAGAATCCATTTCTTCCCTGTCTACAAGAAATAAGCTTCAGTGCCATCTTCAGGATACCTCCTTATGAGTTCTAAGTCAGGAGCCCCACTGACTCCCAAAACAATACAGGCTATGTAGTCTGCTAGAAGAGACAATGCATCAGTGGTCTTATCCAGGTGAGAACCTTGTGGACCATAATACAGACCTGGTGTACAGGCAAGGTGTACCCACTGGTGCAATAGTGCCATGGCTGTCAAGGGGCAGTCAAGCACTCTCTGAGTGGTTCTGAGGTGAAATTCACGAGAGGGAATCCATGCATGGTATGGAAAACCTGGCTAACATCCCATGACTTAGGAGGTCTTAAGTCCTAGGAGGGACTTACAATTATAGTTTAGCTAAATTGAAATAGTGCCAATCTATCTTCTATCTACTTTGTTTATACCTAGACAATTTGTGTTTTTATTCTTAATAAGAGAAACTTTCCTTTGCAAGAAAAGCTGTGAATGCAGAGACAGATCCTGAGAATAATCCAGAGCCAAGCTTGCCCTCACCACTCCCACACTGTCAAGTCTAGCTCTGATCACACAGCTCCTGCAAAGGCCCAGCCTGAGGCAGACTAGACTCTCACACAAGACACAAACCCAAGGAAAGAAGTCTACATGCCCAGCTCATACTGTGAAAACACCAACATGAAAAAACAAGGCAATATGCTCCTTCTGCCAACCCACTACTTCTATATAAATAGTCTCCAATGAGAATTACCTAGATGGACTCCAGGTCACAGACTTTAAATAATCATAAATTTGATCAAATAATGCAAGGAATTTAAAGAGGATATGACCAGTCAGCTCAGTGAGTATAGAGAGAATAGAAATAGATGTTTGAGTGAGGGCCAAGAAATCACAAATATATGTATTTATATATGGCTGAAGGGAATGACAAAAATTCAGGATTTAAAAACTGACTTCAATGAAGAGTTAAAAATATTGAAGAGAATTCAAACTGAAATGAAGGTGGAACTCCCCCAAAAAAATATTAATCAAATTAGAAAACTCTAGGGAAAGCCATACCAGTAGAATGGATCAGGTAGAAGCTAAAATATCAAGACTTGAAGATAAAGTAGAGGAATTGATCCACTCAAGGAACAGTTATGAAAAAAGAAGTTAAGCACATAAGCATGCAGAAACTATGTGATACCGTGAAAAGACCCAATCTTCAAATTGTTCATGTAGAATAAAAAGAAGAATCTAAGGTTAATGGTATAGGCCAGCTCTTCAACTCGATCATAGAGGAAAGCTTCCACAAATTAAGGAAAGACATCCATACAGATACAAGAAGCATTCAGAACACTAAACAGACAGGAACAGTTTGTGGTAATGCATTATGATAAAAATATCTCTTATATTCTAAAAGACTAGAACTTTTGCTGGACCTCACATTCGAAGTTAATAATTCGCCTTGAGGTCACTCAAGACTTAAGACTGCTATCCTACTGTGTACTCAAACTGTTTGTTTAACCTGCCTTTAAGAGAGCAATGTAAGAACCAACCTTATTTACCTTGGATTTCCAATGTAATCAACTTTTACAACCTAAGGCAATACCTAGCTGCAATCTTAAGTTAGGTACTTACTTTCATGCCCCTAACCCAGAGTAATGCATGTGTATCACTTGCTGAAAGCAGCAAATAAGAAGTTGAAAACAACTTCCTAAAATCTACCATAAAGGTTGAAAGCCACCATTTGTGGCTATTTGTTGATAAACAATGGTGTTTGTTATCTGGATCAGTTGGGATTAGTTGGAGCCAGTGACTTAATCCCTTGTAAAACTGTTAAAGATTTCTGTAAAGTATCCCATTCCTTCCCCCATGTGATAATATCTGTGCTGTTCAATAAATACAGAGTGAAACCCCTTGTTAGGGACAGATACACATAAACGGAAGACACAGACACAATTCACAAGACAGCCTTCTTCAGGCAGGCACAGATTCAGACTCAGGAAGACAGCAGATGGAAGACACAGAGAGTATGAAGCAGAGAATTCAAATCTAGTCTTGTTCTTAAGGATTCCAAGAGGAAGTGCTTTTATTTCTTCCCTTAATCTGACACCAATACATTTTGGTAACTCAGAGTTAATCACTAATGTGTATAATCCACACAATAGTTAAAACACAAACTAGTTATACAGAACAAGGAAAGCATATTGAAAGCTGTGAGAGAAAATTATATATATATATATTCTCCATCCATGGGAATAATAGCTGATTTTTCAATGGGAAATTTAAAAGTCTGAAGAGCCTGAAGCAATATACATCAAGTTCTGAAAGGCCATGGATGTCAACCTAGACTACTGTACCCAGCACATCATCTGCCATAGTTGAAGAAAATGAAAAACTTACTATGATATAAAGAAGCTATAAAAGAATTCATCTTCACCAGTTCAGCCCTACAGAGAATGCTGGAATCAATACATTGGACTAAAAGAGGAATAAGGATAGCCAAGAAGATTCTAGAAGCAAATGAAGCTGTAACCACTGAAGCACAAAATAGGACTAAGAACACAAACAGAAAAAAACAACAAAATGACTACAATCAATACACCTTTCAATAATAACTTTAAATATTAATGGCCTCAATTCCTGAATTGAAAGACGGAGGTTAGTTGAATGGATTAAGAAACAAAATCCTTACTTCTGTTGTCTACAAGAAACTCATCTTACCTTCAAAGATAGGCACAACCTTAAATTAAAAAAAAAAGGATGGTTAAAAAAACAAACTATCCCAAGCAAATGAGAACAGGAAGCAAACAAAGGTGTCATTATCCTGATGTCAGACAAAATAGACTTCAAATAAAAATAATCAGAAGAGATTTTTAAAAAGGATGCCTCATTTTAATAAAGGAACAATTAACCCAGAAAGCATTACAATCCTAAATATACAGGTACCAAACTCTGATGCAACCAATAAAAATTGCACTACTGAACTCAAAGATTAATTCCAACTCAATAAGAGTGGGTGATTTCAATAATCCTCTTTCTTTAATAGAGGGATTATGTGGACAGAAAATAATCAGAAATATCAGAATTAAATGACATCAAGTGGAACTAACGTTATCTACACAATATTCTACACATCCACCAAATAAGCTTCACTAAAATAGACCACATACTGAGACACAAAGAAAATCTTCACAAACTCAGACAGTTGGAATAACTCCATATATCCTGTTTGACCACAGTGCAATAAAGCTTAAAGGCAACAGCAAATGAACCTCTAGTAATTACACAAACTCATGAAGATTAAGCAACACATTATTGAATAATGAATGGGTCAAAGAAAAAGCATAAATAATTGACTTTTTCATGAAACTCAAAAATTTGGAAAAACAAAGAACAAACCCAGCCCAAATGCAGTAGATGGCAAGAAATAATAAAAATCTCCCTTGATTGTGATGGAGTTTGCATTGAATCTGTAGATCGTTTTTGGTAATATAGCCATTTTCACAATATTAATTCTACAGTTTCATGAGCACAGACTTTTTTCATCTAGTGTTTTCTTCTCTTTCTTTATTCAGTGTCTGAAAATTTTCATTTTAGAAGTCCGTCATTTCTCAAGGTTTGTTCTTAGCTATTTTATTTTTTGAAATTAGTATGATGGGCTTTTCCCCTAGCTTCTTTCTCATCATGTTTGTTATTAGTATATAGAAAAGCTACTGATTGCTGTATGTTGATTATATATGCTGCTATTTTGATAAAAATGTTTATGAGATCAATGAGTTTCTGGTGGAGTACATGAAGTGTTTGTTTATAATCATGTTGTCTGCAAATAGAAATAATATTAATTCTTCCTTTCCTATTTACATCCCTTTTGTTTCTTTTCTTTTTTAATTTTCTTGAAAGCCAAGATCTTTATTCAGAAATTATGGCCTGCCTAAGTATATTGATTTGTTCATGATGTTTTATATACATTTTAGTACATATTTATTAATATGTGGTCACATCACTTTGACCTTTCACTTTCCTCTGTCCAGCGTCTCCCATATCCCCTCCCTCTAATCCATCCATCCTCCCCCTCAAATTTCCCTTTGATAATTATTGTTATATTGTATATGCACAAACATTTAAATACAACCTGCTGAATCTGTTTTTGTTGTTTTTGAATATGTGGTTTTAGTTTTTCGAGACAGGGTTTCTCTGTGTAGCTTTGGAGCCTTTCCTGGAACTCACTCTGTAGCCCAGGCTGGCCTTGAACTCACAGAGATCCGCCTGCCTCTGCCTCCCGAGTGCTGGGATTAAAGGCGTATGCCACCACCACCTGGCGTGAGTATGTGGTTTTAGTGCTAATCATTTTTATTGCATAACTAATTAAGGTGCTCATCCCAGAAAAGTAAATCCTCCCTCTCTCAACAGTCATTAGTTACCTGTAGTTCTTTGTCTAGACATGGAACCCAGTGAGATTTTCCCCCTTCTGCATTAGCAGGACTATTGATACCACCATTTTTTAGGTCTTGTTTATGCAACCATTTCTAGGAAAGACTGATTCATAGCATACATCCTTGTATTCTGGCTCTTTCAGGGTTTTTTTCTTATCCCCTCTTCCATGATGTTCCCTGAACCATAGATACAGGAGTTGAGCTTCAGATATATCCACTGGGGCTGGTTTCCCCATGATCAGTTGATCTCTGTTTTGGTATGTGTATGTATAGGTATGTGTAGATTGCAGTCTGCCTTGTGTCCAGCTATGATTTCCTGTAATAGTCTTCATTTGCTATAAAGAGAAGCTTCTTTGAAGAGTGTCATAGCTACACTTATCTGTGGGTATAGGATAAGGTTTAGAAAGTAATTTGGAATTATGTTGGTCTAGCAAAGTGGTAGTAGTAGATTCTTTTCTAAGATCCATGAACTCACCAGCCCTGGGAAGTTGGCTAGGTTCTAGTACCAGGCATGGTTTCCCTCTGATTGAGTGGGCCTTAAGTCCAAATTGACAGCTTTTTGGTTACCACTACCATAGTGAGAACCACTATTGCACCTTTTTTGATATCTTCTATGTAATCATTGTTGTGGTTCATAGGTGTCACAGCTGGGTAGGACTATTAATTGATTCCCTCCCTTGGCAGCTTGCATAGTACTTTCTGGTACCATGGAAGCCAGACCTCAGAAAGATGCTTTTACATTAGAAGCAGGAAGGGGGCTTTCACATTAGATCGAGCTCGAATCATCTGAGTTCTGTGTCCTAAGTGTGTGGCATTTTCAGCAACAGGGACTTAGAGTCTACCTCTGAGATACGGCCAAAGGCAACAGCTATAGTCTATATTGTTTGTGAGTCACTTGTATCCTGCCAGACCATTCTAAAGGAGGTATGGTTCTTGTGGGGAGCACTGTCAGCTCTAGTAGCATAACATATATATATATATATATATATATATGCATACACTTATATGCATTGTGTATGATTTTAGGTAAACATAAAATAATAAGATTCCTTGAGACTTTATCAATCAACTTTAGTGTTATTTGGCCCTCCTCCCTTCCAAGTTGGAGCCCCCTACCCCATTTTTTTCATTTCCCCCTTCATATTACCTGTATTACTGTTCCTCTCAACACCCACCGACAGTTCCTTTATAATTTCCTGGTTTTTGTGGTTACTCTATGTTGTAAACTCACATCTGAGAATTTGAAGCTAGGAACTGCAGATGAGAGAGAACATGGGGTGTTTGTCTTTCTGGGTCTGGTTACCTCACTAGTTCCATGGAACTAGTTCCTGGTTCCATCCATTTACCTGTAAAATACATGATTTCATTTTTCTTTATAGCTGAATAGTATTCCATATTGGACATGTACCATGTTTTCATTATCCATTCAACTATAGAAGGACATTTAGATTGTTTCCATTTCCTGGCTACTGTGAATAGAGTGGCAATGAACAAGTCTGGGCAAGTATCTGTGGAGTAGGAAGTTGAATCCTTTGGACATATGCCAAGGAGTGGTATAGCTGGGTCAAATGTGGGTTGTTTTGGGGGTCTTTTTTTGGCTTTTTTAGATAAGGTTTCTCTGTGTAACAGCCAAGGCTGTCCTGGAACTCACACTCTGTAGACCCTGCTGGCCTTGAACACAGAGATCTGCCTGCCTCTTTTACACTCTGCCTCCTGAGTGCTATGATTAAAGGCATGTGCCACCACTGCCCAGCTTGGGTTATTTATTTTTTTGAGGATTCTCCATACTGATTTCTAGAGTGGCTGCACCAATTTTTATTCTCACCAACAGTGAATGAGGGTTTTGCACCATGACCTAGGCTGTTTTGTTGATCTTAGCATTCTTACTGGGGTAAGATGAAATCTCAAAGTTTAAATTTGCATTTCACTAATTTCTAAGGGTGGTGAACACTTCTGAAGGTATTTCTTATTTAATACAATATCAGGGTGGCTGTATGCATGATGTAGAGAAGGTCAGAGGACAACTTTGTGAAGTTGGCTCACTCTTTCCACCTTTACATGGATTCTGGGGAAGGAACTCAGGTCATTAGGCTTGTGTGTCAAGAACCTGTCCTTGCTGGGTCATCTTGCCAGCCCCTTTTGTCAAATTTCCAAAGCTCTTCCTGTGCCTGGTTTTTTTGTTTTGTTTTGTTTTGTTTTGTTTTGTTTTTTTAATTCTGGCTCCTTTGTCAGCTCATTCAGAGGCAGGCATTAGTCTGCCATCTTACTAGGAAGTCAACAGTTAATTTTTAAACATTTTTCTACTATTTACAGCCAAGTATCTAAGCTATATCACTTTCCTTTTATCTGATGAACACTTACTATTTCTTAGAGAATAATGTATTTCTTAATCATTTTAATTATTTTATTCATATAATAAGGACATTATTACTCCTTTGTGTTGTAAGGATAATCTTGAAGTATAAAGAATGTTAATTTGATGGTATTTTTCCTTAAATTCTTGGAATATCTAACTCCAGTGCCCTCTATTTTTGAGAGTTTCTCTAAGCCTCTATAGAAGTTATATTTCTTGTTGCTATGATAAAATGCCTGGCAACTAACTAAGCAATAGGACCTCCTGGTTTCATAGAATAATGGACGTACAATCTTGATTGGCTCAAATATAATAATATTGGATGATTTCAATAGCTGATTCTCATCTCTAAATAGGTCATCCAAACTAAAAGTCAGTAAAAAAAACTATTACTTATACTACCTCACAGACCAAATGGACTTAACAGATATATACAGAACATTGTATCTAGCAGATCCAGAACATATATTCTCAGAAGAGCATGAAAACTTCTCTAAAAATAAACCACATTATAGTCCACAATGAAGTACCACCAAATACAAATGAATTGAAAGAATCTCTTGTACCATATGAAATGATATGCAATATGACACCAACTAAACTATAAAAATAACACAAACACATGGAGACTGAACATGAAACCACAGCAGAACTTAAAAATTCCTGGAAGCTAAAAAAAAAAAAAAAAAAAAAAAATGAAAGCATGGCTTACAAGAACCGAAGGGATACTGCTAAGCCAGTTCTAAGAGGATTTTTTTATAGTATGGGTCTTTACATTAATAAATGAGATGCTGGGCATGGTGGCACGTGCCTTTAATTCTGGTACTGAGCGGGTAGAGGCAAGCTGATCTCTGTGAGTTCAAGGCCAGCCTGTCTACTACTTAGCCAGTTCCAGGACATCCATAGTTGCATAATAGAGAGTCTTGTCTCAAAAAGACAAAAAATATCGAGAAAGATGCCAAATAAATAACCTAATGATGAACTTGAAGGTTCTTGAAAAACAAGTGCATCCTAAATCTCAAAGCAGTAGGTGTGAAGAAATAATAAAGATCAGGGCAGAAATTGATGAAAATGGAGACTTGAAGAAAAATACATAGAATAAGTCAAACAAATGATTGATTCTTTGAAAAAATAAGCAGAACTGAAAGACTTCTTGTCAACCTACCTAATCAAAAGAAAGACAAGAAGAGCTCAAATTAATATAATTATTCCCCCATCAAATTATACATAAAAAGAGGATGTTATTATATGTCTGAAGAAATACAGACAACCATTAGGAAACATGTTAAAAAAAAACCTTGTATTTTAAACCTTGGAAAATCAAGAAGAAATGAATAAACTCCTAAATACATATATATATTAAAGCAAGAAGGTAATTCTTACTACATTTTAAATCGTATACCCACTGATAAGTATAGCCGCCACCCCTCTTCAAAGAAGCCTCCATTTACAGAAAATGGAGACCATCACAGGAAACCACAACTGGACACAAGGCACAGATCAATGGAATGTGGGGACCCCAGCCTCAGTAGATACATCTGAACCCTAGCTCCTGCATATATGACCTAGAATATTGTAGAAGAGGGGGTAAAAAGATTGGAAGAGGTAGAACACCAGGAAGTCTGCTGTGAAACAGCCTCTCCTGTAAATGGTTGCACAAACAAGACTGGAACAATAGTCATATCAATAGACATGCTACCACTGAGGGGGGGAATCTCACTGGGTTCCACCCCTAGACAAAGAACTCCAGGCAACTAAAGACTACTGAGAGGCAGCATTAGCCTCTCCTATGGATGGGCCCCCTAATTAGTTATCCAATACAGAGTGGTCAGCCTGAAACATATACATACAAACAACAACAAAGAGATTCAGCAGGTTGTGTTTATATATTTGTGAATACTTACACATGTATGTTTGTATGAATTGTTACAAACATACATATAATGATAATAATCAAAGAAAAAGAGGCTATCATATTGAGAGGGAGGCAGGGGACTTGGAAGGATTTGGTAGGAGGGGACTTGGGAGGAGCTGCAGGGAGGAAAGGAAAGGGGGAAAGTGATGGAATTATATTTTAATTATACATTTATGTTAGCTATGATAATGTTAGTACTATTTAAATGAGCTGGTAAAATTATATGTCTGAATATACTAAGTAATTGACTTACAAACAATAAGTGGCATAACACCCTAAATAAAATAAATTTCCAGCTATGATAGAATAGACAAAGGTTACAAACTGATAATAATACCTTCATGTGGAAGATTGTCAGAAATGTTTTTGGTTCCTGTCATAAAAATATAGCAGATAAAAAATAAATTCTTGTGGCTGGAGAGATGGCTCAGAGGTTAAGAGCACTGACTGCTCTTCCAGAGGTCCTGGGTTCAATTCCCAGCAACCACATGGTGGCTCACAACCACCTGTAATGAGATCTGGTGCCCTCTTCTGGTCTTCAAGGACACATGCAGGCAGAACACTGTATGTATAATAAATAAATAAATTTTAAAATAAATAAATAAATAAATTCTTGCTCTGAAAATCCCAAGCTCTTTCACTTTTTGGAGAATGCTGATATTGCTACATTTATCTCTTTATATTGCAGGGTTTTTCTTATGCCTTTCAGCATACCTTCATAATTTTCCATTGAAAGAAGACCTGATGTATCAGGTCAAAGAAAGTGGGGAAAAACAGACTTTTAATGTGAAGCTGTGTCTATCTTTGGCTAGGAGTTAAATATATTTTGCGGTAGTTGTAAGTCAGAAGCTAAAACCTATTTCAATGTCTGTTGGTTTGTATCTACCTTTGATTTTTGCCCTTCCCTAATGACTGATGCCTTTTAAACATTTTTTATATAATTTATGTGTACTTGTGTGTGTACGTGTTTGGGCATGTTTGTGTGGGTTCAGCAGCAGAAAAGAGAGCTGGGAGAATGGATAGTGAGGAGCCGCCCTCCATGGATGCTGGGAACAGAGCTCCTACCCTCTGCAAGGTCAGCATGGCCTCTGAACTGTTCCATCTTTCCCACCCCAGGACTGTTTCTTGAATAAGGCCCAAGAGTGACAGTTCTTTAAGCTAGTCACAGGAGCCCAGCTGGTGTGCTATACCAGCTTGTGGGGACAGGAAGTAATTCTGTGGTTAGGACTCAGCTTTTCAGGCAACTAGTGACTCTGAGATAAGACTTTCACCAATGCTTCAGACCCCTGAACCGTCCAAGTAGGAAAAGGAGGCTGGAAAGGGTTTGAACTGGGCATATACCTTCTTGTACTTTGATCCTTGCTTCCCACAGCTTGGTTGAGTCTGCCAAAAAAAAAAATTCCTTATAGCTCACCGACTCTGTACCCAAAAGTTTTAAGGTACCAAGGATCTATGTCTCAGGACACTAAAAATTTCTCTCTAGGGATATAAGCATTATGGTCTGAAATACCACTTCAGGAACACTACAAAAAGGAGGTATTAGTGCAGTTTTCTTTGATCTGTGGTCTAATGTACTAACTCAAGGGGGGCAAGTATGATAGCAAATATAAAAACCTATGGCCCTGAAACTCTACAACTTTTAGCACAATAATGGTAGCATAGCAAACCATTAGGTCAGGAGATTAAAAAAAATCAAAGACACCAAGACCCACGCCCTCAGGAAGAATCACAGGCTTCATAGTTAAGGTTGCATTGGAAGACACACTGGTGATGGCAGGACACTGAAGGTTGGGGGATCTGTGAACTAAGGGCATACGGGGACTGGACCAAGATGGATGAGGCACTGAACAGTGTCAGGCCTAAAGATCACTGGGCCAGTGTTCTAGGGTTCTGTGGCTAAAGAACTATAGGGTTCCTATCGTGGAAAGTATCAGTGCCTAAGAGGGGACACATAAACCCCAGGATGGTGGAGAAGGAGGGTGTCTGGTTCAGAGTCTCATTGTCCTAACCAATCCTTTTTCTGGGCCCTCTAATGCATGAACTAAAAAACACGAACAGGACCCTCATCATCTGCATTAACTTAGTCCAAACATGGAGCCACTCAGATCTATAAACAACAAACACATCCTTCTCCACCGGCTGGAGGCCTCTAACGGCAAAGTAGTGAATAAAATAGCCCTGTACTCGATCTCAGCACCACATAAACTGGGCATGGCTGTGCATACCTATAATTCCAGTACTTAGAATTTAGAGGGAAGAGGATCAAATTTCAAGGTCACCCTCAGCTACATGTTGAGATTGAGGGCAGCCAGAGCTATTACAAGAAACAGTGATTCAGAAAAGGAGCAGCAAGTGTTAACAAAAAAAAAAAGAGTAACAACAATCATCTTACACTATCAAAAGGGGAGA
>CABHPH010046006.1:0-16165 GCA_902168325.1 Peromyscus nudipes | reverse complement strand
TTAACTCAACCCATAACCATTAATCTATGTATGCCACGTATTCCATGGCTTTACCTGCATCCCATTACATGTTGCTCCTAGGATGGCAGTCTGGTGTCTCCCTCACTCCACCTTTCTCTTTCCTGTTTCCCTCCTTGGATTTCATGCCTGGCTGTAAGCTGCCTTGCCATAGACCAAAGTATATCATTTATTAACCAATGGGAACAACATATATTCACAGCATACAGAGACGTCCCCCAGCACCCTTTGGCTCAGTCTCTTTAGAAACACCTTCATAGATATGCCTAGAGGTGTATCCTAGGTGATTTCTGTGGTGGTATTGTGTTCCCCAAAATATTGTGCACCCTAATAAACTTATCTGGGGTCAGAGACAGAACAGCCACTAGATGCAAAGGCTAGAAAATGGTGGCACTCACACCTTTAATCCTAGCATTCCAGAGGTAGAAATCCCTCTGGATCTCTGTGACTTCAAGGCCACATTGGAAACAGCCAAGCATGGTGACACACGCCTTTAATCCCAGAAAGCCAGCCTTGAATCCCAGGGAGTGGTGGTAGAAAGCAGAAAGGTATATAAGGCGTGAGGACCAGAAACTAGAAGCATTTGGCTGGTTAAGCATTTGGCTGGTTAAGCATTCAGGCTTTCAAGAAGCACAGTTCAGCTGAGAGCCATTCAGATATGAGGACCCAGAGGCTTCCAGTCTGAGGAAACAAGACCAGCCGAGAAGTTGGCCAGGTGAGGTTAGCTGTGGCTTGTTCTGTCTCTCTGATCTTCCAGTGTTCACCCTAATAACTGGCCTCAGGTTTGTTTTTTATTAATAAGAACTTTTAAGATTCCTGCTACAGATTTCAAATTCAGTCAAGCTGACAATGAAGTTTAACCATCACAACACCTAACACAGACTGTGGTTTTCTTCCTTAAAGGGCTTGGACTCCATGGTTTATTTGTGAGAGGATGTTCTAAGTACAGATAAGGAAGTGGGGGAAAGATGGAGAAGGAAGAGGAGTCAATAGAGGATAAGTCAGTGGTCAGATAATCACTGTAAGCAACTGTGGTTCATATGTGGAAGCAGCTCAGAAATGTCCCACATAGCAATTCCCATACAACAGCATCACCTGGGGGCTCCTTAGGAGGGACTGCCATACCCTGCCTGTCCACATTTCCACATCAGTCAGTTGGGGGAGTAGCAGATGAATATTTCCAACAAATTTCCAAGCGAGGCTGGCCTACTGGGCTGGGCCATACTTTTGAGAGCTGCTGAACTGAAAAGTGGAAGAATGGACCTTTAGATACTAGCTCTCCCCTTACTGTTTGAGATCCATTGCTTCAGCATTATCCTTGGAAATTATTCAAACATTCACACCTCTCCCAGTTGGCCTGCAGTAGCACAGCAAGTTTTAACAGTACCAGAGAAAGCTGTAAGGTATAACAAAAGGGAAGCAAGTTCTCAGCCTGCAGGCTACTGCCTCTCACAGCTGCTGCTGAGACCAAGGAGAGTGAGGAATAGGGGCGAGGCATCAAGACTGTGGGCTTCCCCCTTCCTTATGACTGCTGCACCTGACGCTGCTATTAATCATTAATCTGAAGGGCTATGGCCTCAAGACTAATTGTTAATGTGGGAAACTTGATTGGCCCTAAGGTGACAGATGTGCTGGAAGACTCGTCCACATCAGTAATTTCTCTAGCAAATGTAGGAATGAGGTCTAGAACCATTAACCAAGAGTGACTGCAGTAACCAGCATGCACTGTGGCCCAAAGCAAACACTTCCAGGCTGTAAAGAAGGCACATTTCACATGCAAGCCCTGCAGAGCCCAGAGCCTGACCACACACTCTTGGTGCCCTGTTGAGAAAATAGCTAACACTGGCGACAAATGGGAATGCTCCCATTTATGCTGTTCCGCTTGTACATTTAATTGTCAACATTGCCGTCACTTAAACTGCAAATAAGCACAGTCTCATTGCCCATCAATTGTTTGATGAGAGGAAAATAGGCAGTTTAGAGATGATTTTGATTTGAGAAACACCATTATTATCTTTTTATATGATGTTTTGTTTTCATTCTTCACTTCCTCATCATCTCCTCGGTGATTATATTTTCCCACAAACTCAACATCAAAATACAAGTCAACACAAGATATCCCAGCATTCATTTCAGTCCTGAGGCTCTCCTATACTAATTCCAGATGTGTGTAGTAGCTGGGGTTTTGTTTTAATCTTTCTCAAAGCACTTAAGTTTTTCTTAATCCATCCTTCCCCTTAACTGACTTGAGTTTAGGGAGGTGGCAGAAACGCTATTTGCAAATGAGGAAACTGAGGCACAGAATAGTAAATTGTCTCGTCTAGAAACTGACTGGCAGTGATTACAGCTGATGCCTGCTAATCAGGACTGGAGATCACATTTGGTTTTATTTATGTGGTTAGAAAGTTTGAGGAAATACTAAAACCAAGTGAAAGAGTTTCCATGTTCCTTTCACCCTTACTCAAATAAGTAAAAAACTCTCTGCTCTGCTCATGCCCCAGGGAAAGCATTGGGTTAGCAAAAAAAAAAAAAATTAATTAATTCTGTATGAGTTAAAATATAAAATTAATTATGTATTTCAAAGTAGCAGAATAGAAGATCACAAATGTTTCATCATAATAAAATGATAAATGCTTACAGTGATGGATGTATTAACTGTCCCCAATTTGATCATTACATAACATATACATGTATCAAAATATCACAGCATAGTTCACAAATTTTTACTATTACTATGTGACAATTAAAAACAAAAAAACAATAAAAATAAAATTATCCTTAGAGAATTCTAACATGCTCTGGGAGATGTAGGGAGGAACATAGAAGAGCAGAGGAGTGCTAGGGAACTGTAGCAGACACACATGTGGAAAAACAGGAAGATGACCTCCAGACTGGAAAGGACTTCCTTAGATATGGAAGAAGAAAGATGGATCTGTGTCCAAAATCGATAACAGTCTATATCTTAGTTTCTGCCATTAAAGTGAAGGAAAAGGCCAGGCCCCAAGAGGAAATGCTTTGGGGCACATGGTACCCTAGAACAGGGTTAGGACACTACAAATGTCCAGAGTCCAGAATGTTCAACCTCCAAAAACTGCTAAGAAGGCAAAGATGCAGGAGTTTCACCAAGTCCAATGTCCCATACTTGGTCCACTGCAATAACAGCTAGAACCTTGACCCAAACCCATGAAGCAGATGTTAAGTTGTGGTGTTAGAAGGGGGATCCTCAGAGTGGCTGTATATCAGCTGTCTGCAGAAGGAAAAGTGGTTCTGGATCATAGAAAATAAAAGTAAGTGATATTTTACACAGTGGAGTTTGGAGCTATCGAGATTATTTTGGTACCAGCAACATCCTTGAATCACCAGGGTGCGTCTTGGGTAATATGGTACTGCAGTGGAGAGTTCTCTGGACTCTTCCACTAGGAATGATGGTTCTTCCTGTGGGCACTTCCTCTGCAGCTTCATGGATTCGGGGTTACATCTTCCAATGTCCTTGTTCAGGACACACCTTCCTCTGCTACCATTAAAAGTCTGCTCTGCAGCATCTACCCAATTATTGGTGAAATTATTAAGGCCACTCCACGTAGTTAAAAGGGAGGTTTATTTTGTGAGGTAACTTACAAGTGAATGGATAGTTTACAGAGTCTGGGAAAGGCGTGGCACAGTCCGGCGGTGTTCTCTGGAGAACTCTGCCCGGTCTACCTCCAGCGTCCAGGGTCCAGGAACTAAGAGGGCCGCCCATCTGGATCTTAGGTCTTCAGGGTCCTCTCTCGGCCCCTTCTTGTAGGCGTGACAGTTACCGAAGCCTCAATGGGGGTTGGAACTTCCATATCAAAGCTGGAACAGCTACCCACTACACCCAATTGCCTATTAATTACCCTGTCTTCTCCCAAGCCAACCCACAGAGAGAGAAAACCCAAATACCACTGGAAATAGGAGATCATTCTGTACACATTCTTGAGCAAGGACATGGGGATCAAAATAAAAAGTTAGAAAAGGCCTGAGTCCTGAGACCTTTATGTTACCAAAGAAGACATGGATTTAAGCAGCACTACCTCCACATAAAAAGGAACATTTTCAGCATCTGGATATGGCCACTAGAGTGCTATTGCCATGTGAGCCACTCAGGATAAAAGGTTCAGAACCATGGCATTATGGGGACTTGTAAAGCTCTGAAGTGATGGAGCGAGAACAGGGAGATGTCAGCTCCACCCTTTACAGCTGGGTTAGTGAAAACAGACACAACCGCCCTCACTAGCTCACAGGCTAACAGCATCACATCTGTCACCTCCACTACTCTTTGTACTAATGCTTCCTGGAATTTTATCATGAAATGGGAATTATTTAACACACATTAAAATTGCACACAAACTGTTGGGTTTTATCCTTAGTTTGATCTAAGAAAACTGAGACACAACTTGCCCTGTGAGGCGGTGATTTGAAAGGGAAACTAGGATGTAGAAGGGAACTCTGAGCCAGTCAGACATGCTGGGGCAGAGGGGGACTCTTGGGAGGCTTGCATAAGATAACTGAAGCCTATGTAACATGTGGCAAATGGTCATGCAAAAAGATATAATCAAAGCGGATTTAGGCTTCTTTCTAATTCCCACTGTTCTGGCCAGGGTCCTTGACTGCAAATGCACACTGCATCACTGGTAAATGAAGTTAAAAAGGATGTTGAAGGACTCACAGACTCATAGAAGGCCTGGCAAACAAAAGAGGTGGGGAGTGGGGGGTGAGGCTGAGGGAAGACTCTGACATGACAATAAAGTACTCACTGTAGCTGTAGCTGTCTACTCTGTCTCTGCAGAGCTTGCCATACTCAGACACATGCTACCATGGTGCCAGGCTCTATCTAATTTACTTATAGGCTCCAAAAATGACAACCAGCGCACACACCAGCCCTGCCTCTCTCTCAGGTTTTAAGGAATCGGTCAGAAATAATTGGTTGGCCACATTTAGGTCAGAGACTCACTCCGTATCTTTTTCTGACTACGGGTGAACTTATGTGGAAGACTGTTTCAGACTTCAGTGGTTTTCAGACTACAGAACAGTTTCATGTATCACTTATTCTTTTTGGACCAGAGTCTAGATAAGAATTTTTTTCTTAAGTATGGTGTCATCAATACAAAAGCATAAGCTAATAAGCCATGTTACCTAATAAAGCTATACTTCTAAACCCACCTGTACCTTATGGGTCAAAGCAAGTTGTGTGGCCAACCAGATCAGGAGACTAGGGATGCTTCTCAGTTTAATGGGTGGCCTGCAAAGTCACAGGACAATGGGCCTAGCTGCTGACAGTTCCAGTGGGGAACAGGACAGTGTATAGTGAAATCACTCTACCATGTGGATCAGAAAAGAAGGAAAGTGTTTTCTTTCACCCATGGTGTTCATCTTCTAGTGAGTCAGATCAAGCATCTACTACTTATTTTAAGGAAGATGCCCCCTAAAACCAAGAGGAGCAGCTGAAGAGCCTCAGAAGATAATAACTGCCCCATCTCTTCTTCTCATTTCACGTAATGAGTTACAATCCCCACACAAGGTCCAGCTTGGGGTCAAACTTCACTTTAAAGTTTTGAAGATGTGTGTTTATTTGGTCTCCGCTAGGGATACCCATCACTTGTATTATTTCCCCAGACAATTTTTTTCAATTTTTATTAGAAATGACAGTTCTTTTATTAAAAAGCAGAAAATATTATATTGAAGAAAAATACCAGTAACTGTAATCAGGTGGTAAAGGATATGAAAGCCGTCTCTTGTAACAGAGCGGGACTAGCTGTGTCTTTAAAGGATTTAAAGTTGGAGTGGTTTATTAAATCTGACACAAGGCCTGCAATTACTACCAATTATTTGGTCATAGTGTCAGTTCCATTTAAAGTGAGGAAGTTAGTGGCAGCAACAGCTTATTTTTAATAACTTATTTCAGAGAAAACCATTTCATGTTCACTTGCTACTTTCTGATTTCCTGGCCTCCAAATAAAAGCCTTGTACCTGTGGAGTTACCCTATGAACCGACCCCAAGAGAGCAGCCGCTAGATGCTATTAATCGCTGACAGTGAGTTATGTATTCAGTCAACCATCCATGTGTGGGTACACGTAGACACGCCCTCCAGGTGCTGGCCCCTGCCATCAAGCCCTAACATGCTCCCTCAAATCTGAGAACTCCAACACTTGCCAATAGCCAGAAGAGTCACATATGCCAGGATTCATTCGTGTATGCAAATACACCCTCCCACTCCACAGACCAACCCACTCTACTCAGTTCATAAAGAGCTTCATCATAATGTTTGATTTTGTGGTCCTTGAAGTGAACAAATGACCTGCAAGTACCAGGAATACCCTCAGGACAGTGTCTCATCCCTCACAGATTAGGCCACTGAGAAGTAACTCCAATTATGATGTTGCCAGAGCTAAGCAAGACCACTTTTTCAACGTCCATACATTTTTCTCTTTTAAGACACCGTCTTCCACAAATCACATATCATGAGTAATTTGGGCATGGTTTTACACCTCAATGTCCTTCTCTAGCCTCTTAATTACTTGTTTAAAAGCATGCCCCACCCCCTCACAACCTTGAGAGTTTTTGTTTTGTTTCGTTTTGTTTTTTTGACTTGCCTGCTTTTGCTCTTTTGTTCTCCCGGCTTAGTGCTTTGGATTCCTAATACAAATAATAACAATACAGAAACCATACACCTAAGACATTTTAGCCATGCAAACCAACAAGGTGTCTGGATTCAGCTTTGGCATGAAGAGTGACAAAGCCTGGCAAGAGACTAGTCTGAGATCATCATTTTCAAATTCTTTCCATTTTCACCGAGTGGGAGATGAAGGAAAAAGAGAGGTTGGAGAACTGTGCACACTCTTATTTAAACAGACAAACCAGCGAAGTCTGAGACGACTTTCACACCTCCGGCTGCTAACTTGAGGTGCCCCGCCTTCACGTTCTGAGTCTCACTGCAGCGAGCACAGCTGCTTGAGGAAAGGAGACTAAAATAGAAAGCCCATCAGTGATGAAATGTGACAACCTGCCTCTGAAAGGACATGTTTGATGTGTTTTCCAACTGGATGTTTCTAAAATTTATGGCAGTTTCAGACAAGATTTCCAAAGAAATCCCTTCTCCTCCCCATCCAAGCTTCCCCATCTATAATACCCTTATCACTGCTGCCGAGAGGCACCAAGGACAAAGCTGTCCCCCAACAAGCTTCACAAATCACAGCTCACAATTCAGGAGATGCACCTTTTCTCAGCAGACTCAAGTGTCACCCTCAGACCCTTCCCCTTCACCTCCTCCAGCACCACCTCCTCCCTCCTTACTGTGGTGAATCATTTGCCCCTCAAGGCCCTGCCTCCTCCCACCTTACTGTGGTGAATCATTTGCCCCCTCAAGGCCCCATTGCTCATCTGTGCTATGAAGAGGTTTGGTTAAACAACCCTTAATATTTCTTCAGTGTGTAATATTCAGGGAGTCAGATTTTACTCTGAGTCTGCAAGTGTTTAGAAAGACACATTGCACCCTTGGGAGTGTGGGACAGACATCCGAGACACTTGAAGATGAGAAATGAAGTGATGTTTTATGATTGGGATTGATCTCCCGCTAATGGTTGAGTAAATACTAAGCCATCTCCAGATGCATACTGTAAGACATGGACACAACAATTGTCTCTACTGATGCACAAGAGTGTGAACAGGAGATTCCAGGGAGGGATCCATGAATGGGGAGGACATTCTAGGAAGTAAGTGCTTCATCCTGCTTCTTCTAGTCTGAGGACAGAGTCAGTAAACACAGCACAGCAGGCACCTGAACATACACAGGTAAGTTCTGACCTGGGAAACCATGGTACTGATTCCAAGGTAACTACAGTCACTGAACAAAGGGAAATTTGTGAAAAGAATTGTAAAGGGGATTCCAAAATTCTGTCTGCCCACACCATGAACTTTGTAAGTAGTTGGAAAGACCCCAGCTGAAGATGAAAGATCTGAAGTGGAAAGTTTGGAAGAAGTGCCACTTTGCCCGTGTGCCTTCACTCCTTTCTGGTGGGGGTGTGTAAACACCAGTGCTTACTTGCTGAGCCAGGGTCTCCTGATATGATTGGTGGGAATTAAAACCAGGCCAAGTTGGAGGGGCCTCAGCAAGACTGAGACTGAGACAAGCTTATTGCAAGCGATCAGAAACAGAACATAATGGTGGTTGCCAAGAAGAATACAGGTGTAGTTGCCAGGATAAAATGATGTTTGCAAGCTACACAGGGTACACAAGGTCAATGTCTAAGACTAATTCTGTCAGACTTCTATATCCTTCACTGACTTCTAGGGAATGCAGAGATGCACAAGTGGTCTGGATGCTCCACTACTTGAGGGCGTGCCCCGTTTTCTCAGGAACTGAAAGGCACACAGTGTCCCAGCAGTCATGGACCCTAACCTGAAAAACCTACGATGCATACCTCTCAAGGCAGCTAGACCAGGCCACCTCTATGATTCCCCCACAGATGCATCTATCCTGTTGTTGCTAATGTGACTTACATCCTTCACCGACATCAGAATCCATTTTTCTGCAGCATCTTCCAACTTGAACCGAAGGTCAGCGATTCTGATCTGAGCCTCCAGAACTGAAGACCAATTCTCCAGGAATCCTCCAGACCTTTAGTAGCAGATTGGGATTGCTGAGGCATCCGGCCTAATGAACTAAGCAGCTACTGGGTTCTCAGCTCCTCCAACACACAGGCATCTGTTGATGGACTACTGCGGTCCATATTATGTGGGCCAATCTGATAAATCCCCTTCCATAGTATGTATTTATCCTATCAGTTCTGCCCCCAGAGAGCCCTAACTAGTACAGCAATCTAGCAGCATAGTTCACTGTAACATGTTGATTTGTTCACTGATAACAGAAGACTGTACCACATATCACTTCCCTGAGAAAACATCATAATCAAAGTGTCGTTTCCACTGAATGTGTAGCAGCCATGCACCACTAGAAAGCAGACAAATTGATGCTATTTATGTTTGTATTATGAACACCTGAATATCAATTTATGAGTTTTTTGATAGAAAAACCCACACATTATTTAAAAGGGAGGAAAAAGTATGGTGCTAATATCCCACCAAGTTAATTATATATTAAAATTTTTTAAAATGACTCATCAAAAGAAATTAACAGAACCCAAAGTCTCTAATGACATTCATTATGCCTAATGCATAATCAAAAAGAATTGGAAATATAGTAAATCAGGCTAATAGAAGCCCTAACAGCACTGTCAGAGAGTATGTGGAAAGGAAGCCTGTGATATTTAGTCCACTACCTCCCCTCCTAGGAGGCCTGCATGTGTCAGATCATTCAGCCAGATCTTAAATTTTCTCTAAATTCGTGCTTAATGAACTTTTCAGTCCAGATGACCACAAGAGATGATTTCACCACTTCCAGAAGAGCATTTCTTTAATATAAAGGGTTGCTTTTTTTTTTACCACCACTTGCTCCATCTAACAAGCCTGGATTCCCCAGAAGGGTGTACAGTGGATAAGGAAGGGAAAGTAGAAGACAGAAAATAAGTTTGTGTAACAATATCTGCAAGCCAACTAAATAATATTTAGAAGATTATTGAATAGTAAAAGAGAGCCTTCTAAACACAATGTCAACTGAAAACATGATCCAAATCATCTGGAAATTATGATACCAAATAAAAAAATGAACAACTAAACTGGAGAGTAGAGTGACCCAGTTGCACAGAAACATCATCTGGCCATTGTCACCCTACAAGCACACCAATTGGAGCAGCTCTCTATGCATTGTTCTACCTTCACAAGAGGCAAGGGAGCCAGAAGAGAGACCACAGTACCAGGTTTTAGGATAATGAAAAGATAAGACATGTGAAAAGAGACAGAAAGAGTTGCCAATACCTCATCTCTCCCAACTCCAGCTAGCATGAAGAGAGGTGTCTCCCATTGAGGGAGGGATAGAGAACCAAGTCAACAAGGCCTGCCTACGGTTTTCTTTTGCTGTGATAAACACCATGACCAGCCAGTCCGAGGAAGAAAGGGTTTATTTGACTTACAGGTTACTGTCCATCATCAAGGAAAGCCAAGACAGGAACTCAGGGCAAGAACCAGGTATCAGGAACTGAAGCAGAAACCATGGAGGAATGCTGCTCACTGGCTTGCTCCCCATGACTTGCTCAGATTGCTTTCTCATACAACCCATGACCACCTTCCCAGGAGTGGTGGCATCCGCCTTGGGTTGGGCCCACATACATCAATAATTAATTAAGAAAATGTACCACAGACATGTCCACTGGCTATCAGATGGAGGCAGTTCCTCAACTGAGATTCCCTCTTCCCAGGTAACCCTAGTTTATGTCAAGTTGACAGAAACCAAACAGCACAATAGATCCCTCCATCTGTGAGACTCAGGTGTTATTTAGCTTAGAGACTTAAAGCCTTGGCAGGAAGGTCTGTCTGTGAACACTCATCCCCAGCCTTGGAGGGTACAACTAGCCCAAGGCCAGATATAGAAGCTAGAGTCTCTAATGTCTTCCAGCACCAAGCAAAGACTTGTGCCCAGATGAGACTGGCCCAGCTACAACACTACCAGCTGTGAAAGGTACACCCTAGGTACTGTCTTCATAAACACTACTCAAACTTTGAGCAACATACAGGACATAAAGGCCCCATTTGTCCTCTGTGCGAGCCCTAATATGAAAAAGAGACATCCTATCAGATTTCTATTCCATCCAGCATTACATATGACTGGTTGCAAGAGTCTTTGGCCATGAGTCCTTCTACACAATAGGCAGGTCATAGTCATATGAACTTGGTCCTACACTAGAGCTGTGTTGGTCTTGACAAGCTCTGAGCTCAGGGTCCCACAGAGAGTTACAGCATTGGTAGCTACAGGAAGGACATAAAACTAAGGGTTATCTCCTTCCAGAACCTGGTAGGCTCCTACCATACCTGCCACAAAGCAATAACTGTGAGTGAGGTACCTTACTCTATCTTGAGTAAGTGGGGGAGGCTTGTGGACACAGACAGCCCTTTTTAGGTCCTCCCTGGTTGGTTTGGAGCAATTCACCAACTGTGGGTTCAAGACAAACCTGGGCTTACATTGCCCTCTAGTGTTTAGTGAAGGCACCCTGATAGCAAGCTAACGGCAGACAGAACTTGGAGCTCCATCTACTACTGCAATAAAAGAAAGGACTACAGGCTCAGAGGAAACTTGCAGCCTGCTTAGAATTTCTGGACATGCATGCAAAAATGAAGCCAGACCATAAAGACCGAGTTGAATACCCAGTCCTTCAGTTCTCACAAGCATCACATATTTTTAAAGCATCAAGAGCATTCAGAAAACCACGACCTCCCACCTGACTATCAAAACAAAGTGCCAGAAACAAAGCAAACAGTAGTTGATAAAGGAGAAAAGCCCATTGGAGGATTTGAAGCAACCATTTTGTGGGAGTTCCAAAAGCTTTAAAAAAAAAAAAAAGAAAAGAAAACAAGTCACTAGTAGGAGAAACTTAAACAAAATGGAGGTAATTTTAGTGGTCAGCCTATACACATACACGTATAAGCAATGCTAAATGAGCATAGCACATTGTGTGTGTGTGTGTGTGTGTGTGTGTGTGTGTGTGTGTGTGTGTGTGTGTAACAATAATAATTAAACAAGAAGAGGTCACAAATTTGAAAGGGAGCTGAAGGTACACAGGAGGAATTGGAATGGAGTATAAATGATCTAATATTCAAATATGAAATTTGCAAATCAAACAAAATAAAATAAATATTAAAATCATAAAATATTAACTAAAACAAATAGCCTATGGTAATATGTGAAAATATTTTTATTAGCCATTTAAATTTTTCTTTTTTTCAAAATAACCACAATGAATGTGTATTCTTATCAGAAAAAAATAGCTGGAAAGCTATTTCAATTAACCTACAAATAATTGTAAGAGTCAAGACTCAGCCGGTCGTTGGTGGCGCATGCCTTTAATCCCAGCACTCGGGAGGCAGAGGCAGGCGGATCTCTGTGAGTTCGAGGCCAGCCTGGGCTACCAAGTGAGCTCCAGGAAAGGCGCAAAGCTACACAGAGAAACCCTGTCTCGAAAAACCAAAAAAAGAAAAAAGAAAAAAGAAAGAGTCAAGACTCTTGTGAAAAGATAAAAATCAATATTACGCTTTTATGGGTTTGTCATATCTGCTTCAGCAAACAATTATTGATGACTTGCCAAATGCCCAGCACATTCTGGGGAACATAATGATAGATAAACTTTGGCCTTGGGGAGCTTTTCTTTTCCAAACCTTGGAGTGCAGGATGGAGCTGTACAAGGACAATGGCTGGAGCATGCCTGTCTGCAGCAGCCCTCACTTTCAGTTCTCTGTGGCTTCTTATGAGTACAGACCTCACAGAGACACACAGAGGCAGCGCAGAGCCTGGACAGCTGGCTGGAGCGTGCACGGAGACTCTGACTCATGTCCCAGAAAAGTACAAGGATTGAAATGTTTTCAACGTTATTACTATTCCGAGACCTAAGCCCAAAATGTTACATCTGGCCACAGTTTAATCAACAGGGAGATAAGTCTTCAATAAATTCTCACAGACTAAGGACATGATATCTGAAAGAAAAAGAGGGAAGGAGGTAAGATGAAATCTTCATATTTGTAACGTTATCCATCAATGTTTGATATTGATTAAAAGCAGCAAAGAAACTAACCCGTCACATTTGTTTTTTAAAATGGGTATTAAATACTAACGCAGTCCCAGAACTGAAATGTTATATAAATGTGATTAGTTACCAGAAACTTTTAACAGCAGAAATTAGTAGACATACTTTTTACCAAAGTTGTAGGCTACAGCACATTTTATCGAAAAGGCATCCAGAAGAAATTAAGATGAGTCACGGGATCACCGGAAAACAATCTGGCAGAACCAATTTGGGCTTGTATCAGGGCTGCAATTACAGCAGGTAGGCAAGTCCTATTAGAATGAGGGCTGTGCACTAAGTTCTAATTACAGTCCTCAGGTGCTCCTTAGCAAGATGCAGACGAGCCTGTGTTCGAGGGAGATTGCGATTACATTAAAGAGCTGGTACAGAGACACCCAGCAGACTGAGAGAAGGTTTGGCAACTGATGAAAGGCTCAGCACCTCTGTTGAGTGCTCCACACCACATGCAGTCCAAGTCAAGAAACTAGTGATCAAAGGCCGCTCCTTCAGCTGGGAGGATATTCACACAGATGCCTAATGTGGATGCATCACTAGATAGGTACCGTTTCCACACTTTGTGAAGTTTGCTCTCCATCAAGACGATCCACTGTCTTAAAAAAAAATCCCACCATGGATACTTTTTAAAGATTATATGAGTAGATAAACATTTCTTACTAGACTCCAAGTTTAAAAATATGCATTTTTAAAGCATTGGATAATTTTTAGATATAGCACAGAACAATAATCATCTCTGTGATACAAGGACAGAGAAAAACCATAGAACAAAGGAAGAATTTAACAAAATGACTAAACTTCCAAAAAAGTTAAGAGACTAATGCAGTCAGGTCTGTTCCACCGAGGTCAAGATCCTATCAGAAGACCTAGGACTTGATACGTAATGGAGACATCGAGACAGGTGTCTCTAAAGTTTCTAGGCCAGCCAGTAGGTACAACCTAATCCCCCTGCTTGTGCCCCACCAATTCTAGGGCAGCAGTCATCCCAAGAAGCAAGGGAGTTCCCACAAAGGAATGTCCCAAACCGCCGCAAAATGGAATCGATTGGGATTCTGAGGAAAGGGACAGAGTATGTGACTGGTCCAAAGTGTGAATGAGAGAAGATATTTCAGACAGTGTTACAGCTTCTCTTCACCAAGTACTCTCAGAGAACAAGTACTGAACACAGTCACAGCAAGAGGCCGGGCATGTGTGAAGATGAAACGAGGCTTTAAGGAACCTTGGCTCAGGGCCAGGAGCAGTATCTTTCTGGGAAACAAGCTTAACATCTTTATCAGTGTCTGGGAATATCCAAGGGCTTGGCTTAGGCTCAAGCCTGCTGGGAAAACCTGCTGCTGGCTAGGCCATGGGGTAGTCAGAACACTGTGGCTCTCAATAAGGACACAAAAGGAACAGGGACAGGAGCTGAGGCCTGACACTTAAGTGCTGCTGCACTCTTCCAGCTCATCACAGAGGACAGCAGAACTGTGCCTCAGTAGTACCATGAGATCCCTACTCCCAGATTCCCCCTTCTGACCTCTAACTGTACCTGGGGTTAAAGCATAGAATAACCTGGCTAGAAGGTGCTGAGACTGCTAAGGAGGGCAAAGGACCATCTTCCAGAAGAGCTGTCAATTTAGCCAGCATGATCTGCTAGGTTCCGGAATGTTCAAGGGTAGCACCTGTGGGACTATACTCTGATAGTGCTTAACCAAGGGACCAGAGCATAAACCTAAAATATAAAAGTGTTCACCAACCTCAGGGGCTAAGGGGGTATCTTAAGATATAGATTTTAATACTTTGGCAAGGTCCCCAAGAGATGGCACTGGCCTACTATGAAAATGTCTCCTAAATCAATACCCCTGGATCAAAGCAGAAAGCCAAAGTTGCTTTGGATGCAAAGGATGCAAAGGATGGAGAGAGGATTTAAACACTCAAGGGTGTGACTGGTTACACAGATATAGAACCTAGGGCCATAAGCTATACTCAGCAGTTATGTTCCTCTAAAAGTTCAGAGAACATCCCATTTACCAACACTATGAAGAATATGCACAGGAGAAGGTCACTAGCATCCAAATGTTCAATTCTGATCTTCCCTTGTAGGTCAGAGGTGATGGTAGATGATGTCACAGAATTTGGCCCCCTAATTGTCTTGGGGAAGATCAAAGTCTCAAACAATAATAGACAAATGTTAGAAGTAAACAACTTAAAGTCAGAGGCTTGCAACACTTGTGAAAATAACAGAGTTGGCAACTGCAGGAAAGGGACCTAACTGTGAATGTGGAGGATGATCATCACCCACATGTACACCCATGTGCATGCACACACACACACACACACACACACACACACACACATATACACACACACACACCATGTTTCCTTAAACAGTTGGAAGGCCCAATACCAAGCGTGTCTACACTATAATCATTCTCTGATCCTTCTGCAAAGGAATTTATTTCCATTTACTTGTGCAAATGTACTCCAGGGAAAAGTTAGTAGGCTGTGCTATGATGCATACCCTGGGTGGGAGCTTTGAGATGATACTTGACAATGTGAATTGTTATCATGGACCCCTGTTAAAGTAGGGACATAAAAACACCAGCGATAGAAATATAACCAAAGCATGGTTACACACAGATTAACCTGATGGCCCTGTCTTCATGTTGACTGCACAGCTGCACACACTAACCCAGAGGGGAGGCTAGGCAAGGAAATAGAGACTAATGTGGCTACTAGAGAGCTAAAGGATCAACAGTAACTGCCCCCTGGCTGCCACAAGATGAATATGGCAGGGATCTTCCAGATTTGTCATAAAAGGCCAGTTAATAAATATTTTATATTATGCGGCCCACATCGTCTGCCACAGACACAATTCAACTCTCTCGTTGCCACATGAAAGTAGTCACTGATAACATGTGAGTAAATGGTCATCATTATGTGTTCCAATAAAAATGTACTTCCAAAACTAGGTAGCATGCTGGATTTGGCCAGTGGGCTTTACTCATTAACCAATATGGATTATCACAAGCTTGACCAAACAGTTTCCCATTGGAAATCTCTGTCAAATGGGACACCTGCTAGAGCAAATGCATACAGTGTCAGATGGATGGTCTGTGGCTATGGATTTGGTCGTTGAATCAGAAAAGAGAATCATAAACAGCTTGTGTGATGTGAGTATTACTCATTACAGTTTTCTTCTGGAACTATGCTAAATCCGTATTCTTGTCATACATAACACAAAACATCTAGACATCCCATATTACACTGCACCATCACATTGGCTGTGTGCTGGTTTACTGAATGCACAGTGGGTAGCTATCACTTGGACCCAGAGAATAGGGAGTAAAGCTTTGGACTACCATGTTAATAACAGTTTTAGAGTATTGGGTTTGAGACATCGAGGGACACCTTCTGCAATGTTTACCTGAGTTGTTGACTCCTCTGCTTCTACTTAAAGGAAGCA
>CABHPH010046002.1:0-10397 GCA_902168325.1 Peromyscus nudipes | reverse complement strand
AAAAAAAAAAAAAAAAAAAAAAAAGCCCAGATCAAAATATAGAAGAATAGAAATGGGTTAATTTAAGTTAGAAAAGCTGAGGTAAAAAGCCCAGAGACAACACATAGAAGATGAGAAACCGATTAATTTAAATTAGAAAAGCTAGCTAGAAAAAAGTCAAGTTAAGGCCAGGCATTCATAAGTAAGAATAAGTCTCTATGTATTTATTTGGAAGCAGGGTGGGGGGTCCACAAAGAGTAAAAACCACCAACTACACCCTGGCCCCACACCAAGAGTTGAATTCCCCAAGGAATGGAGCTGACTGCAAAGAGGGGCTCCCGAAGCTAGCTGTGGCAGGACTATGGGTGCATCTGGGGAGAGGAGTGAAAGAGGACAATCCTTCTTTCCTGGAGTTCTTGCTTTCAGATATGCCAGAATACTTCATGTTCACTTAATTCATGCCCTGTCCCAGATTCTGAGTCAGTCAATTCTGCAAGGAGCCATGGGACATTTTATTATAAAGCTGGGTTTAGAGATGTCAGTCTGAGCTTTAGGGATGCTCCTTGCTTCTAGAACATTTCAGGGTACTGAGCTAAAAATATCCATACATTTTATAAATACAATAAGTCATAAATTCATACTGACATTTACACTTGACATTAACAAGTTTTATTTAATGTGTAAAACTTAACTTGATTTTTAAAAATAGATATCTTCTTCTCTTTCTAAAAATTTCAGATTATGAATGAAATTAGCATAATTTTATCTACTTATAATTATATATAAATAGTTCATATATGCCATAGGATTTGGAATTAAAATTATTCACAATTTTATAAAAAAGAAGTCTTCCCAGGAAAAAAGAAAAACAGCCTTCTGTTTAATTGTTCTTAAAGTTTAGACTGTATCCATATATACCTTTGGGGCAAAGTATTATTATTATTATTTTTTTTTTGGTTTTACAAGACAGGGTTTCTCTGTGTAGCTTTGTGCCTTTCCTGGAACTCGCTTTGGAGATCAGGCTGGCCTCGAACTCACAGAGATCTGCCTGGCTCTGCCTCCCGAGTGCTGGGATTAAAGGTGTGTGCCACCACCACTCGACAAAGTATTGCATTTCTTAAAGTCATTTGAAATAATTGAATATGTGTTTAGTCCATCAAGTTTAGAAAATGTTGTGTTACATAAATTATTTATATATGTTTACTTACTATTCTTCCTATAACATGCAGTATTATACATATGTATTTATATATTGATAAAATACATATACAGACTGTACACACACGTTTGTACACAGTCATTTATCTACCTTCAGTTATATTTATTACTATTCTCAATGCATCATGTCCCCTCTTTGTTCTATAACTTAAGTACTAAGATATAATTCCTACCATTATTGGCATATGGTGGGACTAAGAAGAAAAGATGACCTACTTGAGTCAAAGATGAAGAAGACTTTCACATGACTAAATGTGCATGTATGCATACATATTCACATCAATATAAGGAATATTTGTGATGATTGCACTATTTACTTACCTTAGAGAATGACCATTTCTCATATTTAAAACAATGTCTGTCTTCTTCTATACGTTCCATATCCTCCATGAGCATGATGAGCTGCTTATTGAATGATGGTTCTCTGTCAGGTGGAATGAAATATTTCTGAAGGTTTAGGGTTAGAATTGATGTCCCTACTATATAGTGTTAGTTTTCACTAAGTTCCATGATAGGGCATGAACATTCTAAGAAGTGACTTAGGACATGTCCTGAACTCAGTCCTGTTTTTCTTTACTTCAATGTGGAGCAGCAAGCTACATTTTGGATGAAGAGGGGATGCTAGACCACATTCTTCATGTTCATTTATGCTTAGTGGTGCTTTACCATGTCCTGGCAACAGTATTTTACCTGCAATATAAGCTCTTTCTTCCAAATGTGTAAAAGGTTACAAATATTGGCAGCAACTACAGATATGTAGAGTTACAGAGAGACTTGTCACTCTTAGTTAGAGACTATAGTTTTCAGAACTAGAAATCCCAACAATGCAAGAAGCTGTTCCACACAAGAGGCACTCATTTTCAATATACACTACTGCGTTGAAACTTATGTAAATGGAGACCCTGAAATGTGTCAACCAAAATCTGGATTCTTAGCTGAGTCTTCAAAAGACCAATCCATGCCTCTAATAGGCAAGTTACATTAGGATAAGAGAACACGAAAAAAGTGAGTTCTACAGCATAAAAACAATGTGACACTGCTATCAAGTGTGTTTCTTTGTCAGAAGGCCTGCAAGTGTGTAATATCACAAAGGAGAATAAAGTATATTGCACATCTAAAGGTGGGATTCAGAAGACACAGAAAGAAAAGCAGTACACAGAGTTAGTATGAATAAAATGGTAAGTATTCCATGGCTACTATATGGTTGAAATGAAAGTATTGAACCTAGGGGCTGGCAGCACCTAAATGACCACTTATAACAGTTCTGAAGTGATATTAGATCAATAATCTATTCGATGACAGCCACAAAGTCTTCTAAATTTTAAAAGGAAGGGATATATATGCCACTTATTAAATATTTGGGTTACGGCATTCTGGAGCAACATCACCTGACACTCTCTGTATCTTGAATTTTATGTAGCAGTATGTCCTTGAGGCCATTGGTGTGTGTTCTTTCCTGGGGACATGTTAGCAAGCATTATTCACTCCAGACAGACCACAGTTGATTCTATCCAAGTCTACATCAGTGAACCATTGAGTTTATTAGGGTTATTTACAGGGAGTAGTCATTTTGGGGAGCATTGATGACTGAAAGGCATGATGTATCACCAAAACACCCACTCCAGGCTGGGTGATGGCTCATGAAAGCTGTGTTGCTGGATGTCCCTTCAAAATTTGCAGGTAGGTCTGCCAGTTGCAAGGTGTCACCGCAGAATTGTTTCTGCCACACAACCTTGCAGATGTCTTGAGAATCTTGTTTGAGCTCTTTAAGTTTTCTTTATCTCCCTAGTCTTAGGAGCCTCCTCCTCTCTCATGGACAAAATGTTACAGCTCAGAGGAAATTACTGTGGATGACCTGACTGTAGAATTAAACAGACAGACCATTTTTAGTTTTATAGCTTTATCATATCCTCTCACCCTGCTTCCTAGTGATGCATATTTTAATTGTTTCTTACATATAAAGTTTTTCCTTACAAATTTATTTAGAATAGAAATGATGCTGTAATGAATAACTTTGTTTATGACTTACTTCCTCGTATTTTATTCTTTGTATATCTTTAAGTTGTCTGCTTTCATTTTTCTCAACACTGATTCTATGTAGAGGAACAATGTATTCTCTTCTTTCTTCCTTTCGAAATAAGCCTCATTTAGTCACAGATTCATTTAGAGTAATGCATTTATGGAGTATAAATTAACATTATCCAGTGACAATCAAATATCTCAGATATATTTGAAATGATAATATATACTACACAGCAAAGAAGCAATCAGTGAATAGAATAACTGTTCATTCTACAGTACTGCATAGTATGTACCCTAATGAGAAATCATGCGAGTCTTAATTACATTCAAAACATCTACAAACAAAGCACAAGTGTTAAAATACTATTGGTTCATTAAAAGGCAGTATGAAATTTGTTTGACTACATCAAATGCCATGGAACAATTGCCCACACTTTCCAGATCTATTTAAAGGTAGAATAGAATCTTGGCTCAGCAGTGTCTCTGGAGATCTCTTCTGACTCATACTGTAAATACCTCCATGATAAAGAGGTTTTGATTCAAGTGAAAAATTGATGTTGAAGCCCCCTTGGACCCATTCCACTGATATTTCCAATTAAGAAAAAAATTGAACATCAAACTTCCCGAATGTAACATCCATCATTGTATGGTTGCATCAGGAATTGATTCTAGTTCCTACTGAAGTTTTCATTACTAATGTATATTTCATGAGGAACGTGAACAATGTCCCAGAAGACTGGCTTTTTTTTTTTGAAGATCTAAGAAGAGGGAAATGCAAAACACTACCAGTTAGGCAGCCAATGATGCCACTTCCATGTGGAACATGTAACCTGTTGCTCTTCTTACCTGCCAGCTGTGGTTAATTTATCATTTCCTTCACACTTCAGCAGCTGAACAGTTCAGGAAATTTCCTCAAACTGTACAATTGTCTCTCTATACTAAAATATGTTTACTATCCCTGCTCTGGGTTTCTTCTACTTCATTTCCATCATGGGTTATGCCCCACAGTTTTATTTCTAATGTAATGCAAATCAATTCTAAAGGTTTATCTCTAGCTTTGGGTTTAATGCTTTTCAGGCAGAACATCACAAAACTTTAATGCTTGCAGTTCTCTCTTCCCATATGATTTTTTAAAAAGCACATCCAAAATGCAAACATGGCTACATCAGCAGCCTCATTTTGATCCTTCAGTTCTTTTTGTGTATATAAAAACAGTCCCAAATCCTTATTTAGGTGTTCAAACTTTCCAGGACAGCTCATTTTCAACTTGTTTCTTATTCTTGTTTACCCTGTCATGAACTTATGCTACTGTCATGACAAACCTCATAGAACTACTTAATTGTACCTTCATGATTCATAAGTGTGCGTTGCACATCCTGCTTCCTCTGCTCAGATAGGTCTCCCTTCTGACTTACCAATGCCTTTCCATTGAGAAACCAGAGTTCACTATGTCGTGACTTGTCCCTTGATATAGTGTGTTAATAAATCTAACTTTGTCTGACTCTTGGTGTACTTTTGGTAAACTTTGTGCACTGTGTTTTATCAGCATAGAGTTAATGCTTCATGTCCACATTCATTACACGGTAAACAAGACTACTGTTTGTAAACCATGCTGAGGAAAATGAGATGCCCCTTGTTGCTAGCAGCAAAGGGATGTCATCTCTCTTTTAAAGACTGAAAAACGTCAATGACCCAGCATAAATTTAATCAAAGGATGAGCTGTTGAAGTAGAGGATTTAGAGAAGAGAAGGACAGGGTGATTTTAGACATCTGACCACCAGAGGCCTGACAGAGTCTATTTCTGTTGCAAACCAGCTACTTTTGTTTATGTATTTATGTGTTTATTTATTGATGTACTCACGTATTTACTTTGGGCTATGAAAGTTATAGGAAACTAATACAGTAAGAGCACCATGAAGGGTGCTGGGGAGAACACTGCCGCCATGGAAAACAGCAGACCTAAAGCAACTTAACAGGAAACGTTCATGACAAGATTTGCCTCACTGCCCAATCCCTCTGCTTCATCCATAGCAAATGGCATCTCCTTCAGTCCTTGCCTGCTGAAGTTAGAGGTTTAAATGAAAACAGACTTCAGATTTCCTCACTCTGAGCTCTATGCCTCTCCCATGACACCAAGGTAAATTTACAAGAGATCCCAAAAATGTGGTTCCAAGAGTGTAAGTAGTCAATTGTCATGTTTTAGGTAGGAACTCTCCCTCTCTCTCTCCTCCCCACACTCATTACACTTACTAAATAAACACATGATACACACAATGGATGAGTGATTTTGGAGTACTTTCCTTTCTTCAAGGAAATTTAAGAATATTTTTACTCTGTAAGTTAACTTTAGACCCACCTGTTAAATCTAAGTCTCTGGTTTAAATATAGACCAGAAACATCATCCATGGAAACCTTTGCTCGTCGCTTTTCACATCTGTGTTAATATCTTAGATATGTTCTGTTCTTGCTAAGACAGAACTTTTGTTTAATCACTTAGACACTAACTCAGTATCACACCCTTTCCAATGTTATTGTAATAAAAACAATTACATGCCTACAATATTACATTATATGCCATTAAACCAAGGAAAATATAAATATCGAAAGGATGATAAATGGCGCTGTTAGCGGTACTGATTATTGAGTGGAAAGGTCATGACAGAACCCAGTGTTAGTTTATAGAGCTTTATTAGGAGGAAAAAAGGGGGGAAGGGAAAAGAATAGAGCCAGGCCTGGAGAGAGAGAAAGATGAGGGGGGGGGGAGCAGAGCAGAGAGAGAGGATGGGGTCTGCATCTACCTTTTTTTTTTTTTTTTGGTTTTTTGAAACAGGGTTTCTCTGTGTAGCTTTGCGCCTTTCCTGGAACTCACTCTGTAGACAAGGCTGGGCCTTGAACTCACAGAGATCCGCCTGCCTCTGCCTCCCGAGTGCTGGGATTAAAGGCGTGCGCCACCACCGCCTGGCTGCATCTACCTTTTTAAGACGCGTCTGTAGTCGCCAGCGCACACTAATGATGCAAGACACAAGACCCCGAACTATGCATGTGCAGGAGTGAGGGCAGGATCCTAACAAATATGATATGTTTTTTAGATGTCATCTGAATCAGAATTAGTGGTAAAAATTTTTATATGTTTTCATGATATCAGTATTTATATGTAATAATTCATAAACTCCTAAAATAATTCCAAAAACACTTGTATTTAATCTATTAATATTTTGCTTAAGGGAAATTTGAATTTTTAAAATGCTCAGTTTAATTTTAAAACATAGGTATTTTTTTCCTTAATTGATCCTGAGAGGAAAAGACAATATTTTCCAGTCATTTCATACCATGCAGTTATAGAAAAAAAGTCTAATTGGCTTGACATCTACTATTTCCCCTTGGCAGTCAATATAGTTGGTTCAGAGGATTTAATGATTGGCTCAATCTATGTTCATCCTACAGGTTGGGATTTACACTTATATCAGTACAGAGGAAGATGAAGATGGGTGTTTAAGACTGGGCATGGAAAATTATCTGGGCAGTGCTTCTCTGGTGCTGTGCCATGCGGCTACTAGTATGGTCTCTTCAAGGCTGTTCTTTCCAATGTATAGTGTTATTTGAACAAATTTTCTGTAATTGTGAAGGTTTGGGATTAAACTTGAACCAAGTATAATTTGAAAGACCGTCACATGTCTTACTAACAAGCTTCACCTTAGAGACTTCTTACTTTGGAGTAACTCATAATAAACACAACAGGCGGGAAGTTGTGAAATAAATCAAAATCATAGTGATTTTTGTGGACTTTCTTGCTCTCTATTCTTCTGATCTCCATCACATAATGGATGGAGTCTCAGAATGGCAGTCAGGAACAAGATTTTCCTACTGCATGTTTGTAAAGGAGTTTTAATTGTAAAAAATTTTCATTAAATCATACTTTCTAACCCCAATACAGTGTAGGAATCATGCTAATAGATCTTGCTTGGTTCCCATGCATCTTTGGTAGGCTATGCATGTGATTTCAACCATGGCATTTTTTTTTCATTAAGATTTATTAGCATTTTTTTGTAAAATTCTCTCATTTTCAATTTATTTTCTCTTAAGCCAACTTTCATTGCTTTATCTTTTGCCAAACTTCCACAGAGGGGCAGAAAGATATTGCCTTTGCAATGGTGTGTTTCAAGTTGGCATATATTATACACGGAGAGAGCAGGTTAGCATAGAGGAGGTAAAATGAGATTGAAACATTAGCTGTGGAGTAAATGTACAATGGAGACATTTTATTCTTCTCTTTCACTGATTCCCTTTTGCTCCTTAAAAATTATGACTTATTAGTCACTCTTCACTGAATTATTAAAAATGAAAACAGATGACTCATCTTTATCTTTCTCTAATTTTCAAGGTGCTGATATTAGTGTATCACAAGATAATTGATTCTTCCTGTTTAAATGATAACTCACATCACAACCCTCACACAGCATATTGTTATCACTACTCTGAATAGAAGGTGATGTTTCTATTCAGAACCTCTGGAGACATTTCAAGGTACTAATGGTCAAGATTTTACACTTACAGGAAAATGTAACATTTTACTAAAGCCCAATAGGAACTTCAGAGGTACAAATTGTACCTAAGATGTACTACAAATAGGTTGGCAAATGTTTTTGGTTTGGTGATATACTATGTGGATGTCCTACAAATTAAAAATAAATATATATTAGAAGACTTGCTAATAAAACATGCTAGGGAAGGAAAGCAGTTCTTGTTTTAGTCTTGCTAACAAGTTTTGGTAGTTTGAAGCTTGATTCCTGAAACTAAATATTCACAAAATGAAATTGAGAACAGCACAACAAAAGCAATAATATGTTGCTTTTCATAAAAGCTGATTTGAAAGGTTTTTCCTTAAAAAAATCTTTCCTTAAGAGTGCTGCAGTTTAAAATGTGCACTGTACCTACAGGAACAAAATACAGAAGGTTTAGTTTGATTATGTGGTACAAAACAGAACCTAGTGAAAAGCTGAGGGGAGACAAAGTCAGAATATATATAAAACCCCTTGAGAGCATTCTATGTGTCAGCTTTTCTTGTGTGTGGAGGAAGTGCAAGAAGAACAAGGCTGAGTCAGGTGAAAATGCTGTGAGAGATGACAAGTCTTCTATGAATCGTGGCTAATTCTCTCCAGGGTCTTTGCAGGTCAGCTGGAAGTGGGCACTGTTGATTAATGGGGTCAAGAGGCTTTAGCTCATTTTAGCTCAACTACGAAATTGCTCATACAGATGCCAACCAAACTCATGCGGTTTCATAATCCTTATTCCTCACACTACATCCTAATTGGAGGACAACTCTGTACATCAGGATCTATTATTTATTTATTTATTTATTTATTTATTTATTTATTTATTTATTTATTTATTTATTAAGAGTAAATAAACCTGGCCTGGATGTTTACCTATGTGGACACTACTCTTCTGCAGACTGGTTGTTAATAAAAGTGATCTCTGTCAGATGCTAATATCAGTCCTTAAATTTCAGAATCTGTGCCAATAGTTCAGCTAGTAAGAACGTGCACTCTTATATTTGGTCTGAAGAATACAATGAATAGCCCCTCCTGGACCTGCCAACAGCAGATGTAAGACTAAAGAATGCCATAATAAGTAGAGGGTAGGCACCACCTCATCTCTGAGAAACTTAGAGGAGAGGAGCTCCAGTCTGTCCTTCTCCTGAGAGTGTTACACAAAATGGAGTTCCTTAGAGGATAGCAGGAAATACTCACTTTCAGTATTTCAAATTTGGAATACATGCCTTTATACTATATATTTTTAAATGTGTATGATAGATATTATATGCAGTATATATGCTGTTTTAGAAAGAAGCTTTAAAAAACAACAATAGATCTGCATGTTAGGTTCATCTTTGATTGCAAATATTATTTTATTATTCAGGGGTTGATCACATTTCCAGCTGCGTTGTCATGCTAACATTTCATTATGCTATCACAAAAGACCAGGCTTCTATTAGAGAAAAATGCCCATCTGGGTCATATCAAATTTAATTACTCTAATACTCATATAATTATGGAGTTCTCTCAAGTTCTAAGTATATGCACTCCCCTAAAAAATTAATAGTTTTGCCATGAGGAAAGATTATAATCCTTTTAGTAGGAGCACATTTAAAGAATGAAGAGGAGGTTTAAATGGATCAACACAGAACAAAAAGAAAAACCATAAAATTCTTTTCTTTCTACCTCCACCCCCTTGCCAACCTCCAATATAGAATACAGTGCACTAGCAACACAAGGAGAAAACAAAGCCATTTAGAGTCAGCTGGGATGTACCAGTATTACTCTTCATATTTGTAATACACCACAATGAAATGGTTGTCCCTTTTCTGGTTATCCTACATTCAAGTGATGCCTTCTTGGTAGGAACAGACATTGTCAGTGGTGATAAGCAACTAACCTGGCAAAATCATACATTATTAAATTAGATAATATGTGAGCCAGGGAAAAGCACTGTGAAACATAACTTGCAGGAGCAAGATTATGGACTGCAACATTTAGAGGAGGGTTGGGAGAAAGGTTACAGAAATACAAAGGACCTTACTATGGTTTAATGCATTAGTAAGAATACACATAGGAACAAATATTCTGAGTTGAGGCCCTAAAGCAAGAGCATGCCTCGTTTGATCAAAGAAATACTGAGCTGGGAGGTGGTGGTGCATGCCTTTAATCCTAGAACTGAGAAGCAGAGGCGGGTATATCTCCGTGAGCTCAAGGCCACCCTAGGCTACAAAATGAGTGTGAGGACAGCCAGGACTATTATACAAAGAAAGAAAGACTGTCTTAAAGAAAAACAGGAAAGAAAAGCATTACTGAGGACAGTGTGACTGAAATGAAGTGAAGATGGAAACAATCATTCCGAGAGACTGGAGTTAGCAGGGCCACATTTAGGCAAGACCTTCTGAGCACTGTTATTAGCGTGACATATTACTTATACAAAACTCAAGAGGAACATCTGTTTGGCTTCACTAATTTCAATGTTTCTCTTAAAGTTCATATCCTGGAAATATCCCCATTGCAATGATGGGAACTGCTTTCTAACAAGATGAAGTTTAGGCCATGAGGGCTCTCTTCTGATGAACGGACCGATGTTGTTATCCCAGGTTTAGGTCAATTATTATTCAAATGGATTTCTAAAAAAAA
>CABHPH010045999.1:0-12399 GCA_902168325.1 Peromyscus nudipes | reverse complement strand
CATCTGTGGATCCCATAGACTATCCACTCCTAACATCCCTCCCCCTTTCATTGTACCCCAGCCCTCAACTTAAGCAGGTACCTCCTGTTGAGATACAGGCCACACCTGCCAGAAAACTAGGTAGGCTGCCCACAGACCTTCTCAGTGCGCGCTCTCTCTCTCTCCCTCTCCCTCTCCCTCTCCCTCTCCTTCTCCTCCCTCTCCCTCTAGACCTAATCACTCAGTCTCTTCTTCAGAGCATCAACAGATCACCAACTATAGCCTCCTTTCCTCCCAGCCCACCTCTCCTGTGGAATCCACAGACCATCTCCTCCTAACCTCCCTCCCCCCAACTCATCATTGCATTCCAGCCTCCAACACCAGCAGCCATTTCCTGTGAATACACCAGCTGAGCAGGCCAGTAAAACAGGCAATACACAGCTATTACACTCTGAAAATCCAGGAAAGAAACAAAAAAACAAAGAATATAACACCTACCCAATTGACAAAGCCAGAAATCAACACCTAGACCTATAATCATCGCAAATCCAGATGCCTAGATGTTAACATTAGAACATGTTCAATAACAGCCGGGGCAATAAATCTCCACTAGAGCTCAGCTATCCTACCACAGCGGGCACTGAATATTCCAACATAATTGAAGCACAAGATAAAGACCTTGCAAGAAACCATATGAAGATTATAGAGGTCCTTAAAGAGTAAATGAATGAAGCCTTTAAAGAAATCTAGGAAAATGCAAACAATTGGCAGACAAGAATAAATACCCTAAAGAAAACCAGGGGGAAAAAAAACAGTTAAAGAAAAAAATATAAAACTGTTCAAGACCTGAAAATGAAAACAGAAGCAATAAAGAAAACACAAACTGAGAGAATTCTACAAATAAAATTTTTAGGAATTTGAACAGGAACTACCAACAGAATGCAAGAGATGGAAGAGAGAATCTCAAGCATTGAAGATACAATATAAGAAATGGATAGACCAGTCAAAAAATGTTAATCCTAACATATTCCTGACACAAAACATCCAGGAAATTTGGAACACTATGAAAAGACCAAACCTACAAACAATAGGAATAGAGGATGGAGAAGAATCCCAGGTCAAAGGCCTGGAAAATATTTTTAAAAAATCATAGAAGAAAAATTTCCTAATATAAAGAAGGAGATGCTTATAAGGGTATAAACAGCAAACAGAACACCATATAGACTGCCATACAATAATCAAAAGACTAAATATACCAAACAAAGACAGAACATTACAAGTTACAAGGGAAGAAACCAAGTACCATATAAGGGAAGACATAAGAATTGTACCTGAATTCTCAATGGAGTCTCTAAAAGTCAGAAGGGCCTGGACAGATGTCCTGCAGATCCTAAGAGACAAAAGATGCCAGCCTAGACTAATATTCTTAGCAAGAATTTCATTAGATGGAGATAATAAGATATTTTATGATAAAGACAATATCTATCTATAAATCCTGCCCTACAAAAGGTGCTAGAAGTAAAACCCCAACCTAAGGAGGTTAAGTATACCAATGAAAACACAGGAAATAAATAATCTCACACCAGCAAAACCAAAAGACACATTCAAATACTCAAACACACACACACCACCAACTGCAACAACAAAGGACAGTAATCAACAATCACTGGTCATTGATATCTGCCAATGTTAATGGTCTCAACTCCCTAAAAAAAATACGTAGACTAGCAGAATGGATTCAAAAACAGGATCCATAATTCTGTTGCATCCAAGAAACACACCTCAAGGCAGAGCCGTCCAGGACCCGACTGGACTAAGAGTTGAGTCTTTATCCTCATACCTGAACATCCCAGCCCCTAGGCTTTGGGCCCAGGGGCGCAACCCTGGGCCCCTACACCACCACCCATTGCAGTCCCAGTTTCAGGCAAGTGGGCAGGCAGACCTCCTGCAGACAGGTCAGACTAACACCATCCCCCATCAGACCCTGTAACCCAAGCCCCACCTCCCCCAAATCCTATCCATCCTTTGAGACTGCAACTGTTCCCTGAGACAGAGCCTGCCAGGACCTGGTTGGATGAAGAGTCCCAGTTTCAGGCCAGTTGGCAGGCGGACCTCCTGCAGACAGATCAGACTACCACTATCTACCAAGTGCTAAGACTGCAGCTACTCCCTGAGACAGAGCCCACTAGCACCAATTGGACTAAGAGCTGCTCCCTGAGACAAAGAGTCCATGAGCATCAACCACACCAAGAGCTCCCACTAGACAAAGAGTATCGATCAGACCAAAAGAGGCTCGCTCAGACACAAACACCGTTTGCACCAAGTGCAGAAAGAGATGGGTAGATGACAGTGCAAAAATACAGCCAACAACATAAAAACGAATATGGCTCCATCAGAACCTACATCAGCAAGACCTGAACATCCCTGAACAGAAGAAACAGAAGATATCGACCATAAAAATGATTTAAGAAGATATTAAAGATCTTAAAAGAGGAAAAGAAAAATTCCCCTGAAGAAATCGAGGAAAAGTCAAACAAAAAATTGGAAGAAATCAGTAAATCCCTTGAAAGCCAAGACAAAGCAATTAAACAAATGAGGGAAACAGTTCAAGATTTGAAAACTGAAGTGGAAACAATAAAGAAGACACAAACTGAGGTAATGCTGGAAGTGGAAAATTTGAGTAAACAAACAGGAACTACAGATGCAAGTATAACCAACAGAATGCAAGAGATGGAAGAGTATATCTCTGGCATTGAAGATACTATAGAGGAAATAGATTCATCAGTCAAAGAAAACACTAACAACAACAAAATCATGACTCAAAATGTCCAGGAAATTTGGGACACCATGAAAAAACAAAACCTAAGAATAATAGGGATAGAGGAAGGAGAAGAATACCAACTCAAAGGCACAGAAAATACATTCAACAAAATCATAGAAGAAAACTTTCCCAACCTAAAGAAGGAAATGCCTATAAAGATACAAGAAGGTTAAAGAACACCAAATAGACTAGACCCCAAAAAAAGTCCCCTTGCCACATAATAATCAAAACACTAAACGAACAGAATAAAGAAAAAACATTAAGAGCTGGAAAGGAAAAAGGCCAAGTAACATATAAAGGCAGACCTATAAGAATAGCACCTGACTTCTCAATGGAGACTCTAAAAGGTAGAAGGTCCTGGACAGATGTTATGCAGACACTTAGAGACCGTGGATGCCAACCCAGACTATTATACCCAGCAAAATTGCCAATCAACATACATGGAGTAAACAAAATATTCCATGATAAAAACAGATTTAATCAATATCTTTCCACAAATCCAGCCCTACAGAAAGTACTTGAAGGAAAAATCCAACATAAGGAAGTTAGATACACCCATGAAAACACAGGCAATAGATAGTCCCACACCAACAAATACCAAAGAATGGGAAACATACAACACTACCACCAAAAAATAACAGGAATTAACAATAACTGGTCATAAATATCCATTAATATCAATGGTCTCAATTCACCTATAAAAAGACACAGGCTGACAGAATGGATACGAAAACAAGATCCATCCATTTGCTGCATACAAGAAACACACCTCAACTTCAAAGACAGATACCACCTCAGAATTAAAGGCTGGGAAAAGACTTTCCAATCAAATGGATTTAAGAAGCAAGCTGGTGTAGCTATCCTAATATCTAATAAAATAGACTTCAAACTAAAATCAATTGAAAGAGATCAGGAAGGACAATATATATTTATCACAAGGAAAATCCAACAAGATGAAGTCTCAATTCTGAATATTTATGCCCCAAATACAAGGGCACCTACATTGGTAAAAGAAACACTACAAAAGCTTAAATCACATCAAACCCCATACACTAGTAGTGGGAGACTTCAACACCCCACTCTCACCAATGGACAGGTCTGCCAGACAGAAACTTAACAGAGAAATAAGGGAAATAACAGACATTATGACTCAAATGGATTTAATAGATATCTACAGAATATTCCACCCAAACACAAAATAATATACCTTCTTTTCAGCACTCCATGGAACCTTCTCCAAAATGGACCACATGCTTGGTCACAAAGCAAATCTCAACAGATACAAAATATTGAAATAACCTCCTGTATCTTATGGACCATCATGGCTTAAAGTTAGACTTCAACAACAAAAAAAATTACAGAAAGCCTACGATCTCATGGAAACTGAATAATGCCCAATTGAATCACCAATGGGTCAAGGAAGAAATAAAGAAAGAAATTAAATATTTCCTAGAATTCATTGAAAACGAATGTACAACATACCCAAACCTATGGAACACTATGAAAGCAATACTAAGAGGAAAATTCATAACTCTAAATTCCCACATAAAGAGGTTGGAGAAATCTCATACCAATGACTTAACAACACACCTGAAAGCTCTAGAACAAGAATAAGCAAACTCACCCAGAAGAAACAGATGCCAGGAAATAATCAAATTGAGGACTGAAATCAATAAAATTGAAACAAAGAGAACAATACAAAGAATCAATGAAGCAAAGAGTTGGTTCTTTGAGAAAATCAACAAGATAGACAAGCCCTTAACCAAATTAATGAAAAAGCAGAGTGATAACATCCAAATTACCAAAATCAGAAATGAAAAGGGAGAAATAACAACAGACATTGAGGAAATCCAGAGAATCATCAGGTCTACTCCACAAAACTGGAAAATCTGAAAGAAATGGACAATTTTCTGGATAGGTACCACATACCTGAGTTAAATCAAGACCAGATAAACTATTTAAATAGACCAATAACCCCTAAGGAAATAGAAACAGTCATTAAAAGTCTCCCAACCGAAAAAGGCCCAGGATGAGATGCTTTCAGCACAGAATTCTACCAGATTTTCAAAAAAGAGCTAATACCAATACTCTTCAAATTGCTCCACACAGTAGAACAGAAGGAACATTACCAAATTCCTTTTATGAGGCTACAGTTACCCTCATACTCAAACCACATAAGATACAACAAAGAAAGAAAACTACAGACCAATCTCCCTCATGAACATTGATGCAAAAATACTCAAAAAAAATACTGGTTAACTAAATCCAGGAACACATCAAAAAAAATTATCCACCATGACCAAGTAGGCTTCATCCCAGGGATGCAAGAATGGTTCAACATACAAAAATCTGTCAATGTAATACACCATATAATCAAACTGAAAGAAAAAAACCACATGATCATCTCACTAGATGCTGAAAAAGCCTTTGACAAAATCCAACACTCCTTCATGATAAAGGTTCTAGAGAGATCAGAAATACAAGGAATATACCTAAACATAACAAAGGCAATTTACAGCAAGCCAACAACCAACATCAAGAAAATGGAGAGAAACTCAAAAGGGCTCCACTAAAATTAGGAACAAGCCAAGGCTGTCCACTATCCCCACATCTGTTCAACATAGTACTTGAAGTTCTCGCTAGTGCAATAAGACAACAAAAGGAGATCAAGGGGATACAAATTGGAAAGGAAGAAGTCAAACTTTCACTATTTGCAGACGATATGATAGTATAAATAAGTAACCCCAAAAATTCTGCTAGCGAACTGCTACAGCTGATAAACTCCTTCAGTAAGGTGGCAGGATATAAGATGAACTAAAAAAAAACCAGTAGCCCTCCTATACACAATTGAAAAAAGGGCTGAAAAAGAAATCAGAGAAACATCACTTTTTACAATAGCCACAAATAAAATAAAATACCTTGGGGTAACTCTAACTAAGCAAGTGAAAGACCTGTATGATAAGAACTTTAAGTCTCTAAAGAAAGAAATCCAAGAAGATATCAGAAAATGGAAAGAGCTCCCATGCTCATGGATAGGTAGAATCAACATAGTAAAAATGGCAATCTTACCAAAGGCAATCTACAGATTCAATACAATCCCCATCAAAATCCCAACACAATTCTTCACAGACTTGGAAAGAACAATACTTAACTTTATATGGAAAAACAAAAAACCTAGGATAACTAAAAGAATCCTGTATAATAAAGCAACCTCTGGAGGCATCATGATCCCTGACCTCAAGCTCTACTATAGAGCTATAGTAATAAAAACAGCTTGGTACTGACATAAAAACCAACATGTGGACCAATGGAATCAAATTTAAGACCCTGACATTAATTCTCACACCTATGAACATATGGTTTTCAAAGAAGCCAAAACTGTACCATGGAAAAAAGAAAGCATCTTCAACAAATGGTGCTGGCATAACTGGATGTCAACATGCAGAAGATTGCAAATAGATCCATATCTGTTGCCATGCACAAAACTCAAGTCCAAGTGGATCAAAGACCTCAATATAAATACAGTTACACTGAACTTGATAGAAGAGAAAGTAGAAAGTAGTCTGGAACTCATCGGCACAGAAGATCACTTCCTAAATATAAAACCAGTAGCACAGACACTGAGAGCAATAATTAATAAATGGGGCCTCCTGAAACGGAGAAGCTTTTGTAGAGCAAAGGACATGATCAATAAGACAAAATGACAGCCTACAGAATGGAAAAAGATCTTCACCAACCCCACATCTGACAGAGGGTTAATATCCAAAATATATAAAGAACTCAAAAAGCTAGATTTCAAAATACTGACCAATCCAATTAAAAATGGGCTACAGAGCTTAACAGAATTCTCAACCGAAGAATCTAAAATGGCTAAAAGACATTTAAGGAATTGCTCAGTATCCTTAGTCATCAGGGAAATGCAAATCAAAATGACTCTGAGATAGCATCTCTCAGAATGGCTAAGATCAAAATCACTGAAGACAGCTTATGTTGGAGAGGATGTGGAGAAAGGGGAACACTCCTCCACTGTTGGTGGGAATGTAAACTTGTACAGCCACTCTGGAAATCAATATGGCGGTTTCTCAGAAAATTGGGAATAATTCTTCCTCAAGACCCAGCTATACCACTCTTGGGCATATACCCAAGGAATGCTCAATCATACCACAAGGACACATGCTCAACTATGTTCATATCAGCATTGTTCGAAATAGTCAGAACCTGGAAACAACCTAGATGCCCCTCAACTGAAGAATGGATAAAGAAAATGTGGCACATATACACAATGGAGTACTACTCAGCGGTAAAAAAAAAACAATGATATCATGAAATTTGCAGACAAATGGATGGATCTAGAAAATATCTTGAGTTAGGTAACCCAGACTCAGAAGGACAAACATAGTATGTACTCACTCATAAGTGGATACTAGATGTGAGGAAAGGGATGGCCAGACTACAACCCATAGCTCCAGAGAGGCTTGCTAACAGGGAAAGACCCTAGGAGGGACACATGGATGACCCTGCAAAGGAGAAGTGGATGAGATCTACATGAGTGGACTGGGTGTGAGGGGTTGGCAGAGGGCGAGGAGTGGGGAATGAGAACATAGGGAAATGGGAGGGTCAAGCTAGAACAGAGACAGAGTGAGAGGGCAGGGAGGGAGATACCATGATAGATGAGGACATCATCGGAATGATGACCCCACCTTAGACTGCTGGCAGTGGTCCAGAGGGTGCCTGGACTGGTCTACTCTGATGAACGGTCTAGCGAATACCCTAGCTGTCATCATAGAGCCTTTGTCCAGTGACTGATGGAGGCAGATACAGAGATCCACACTAGGCACCAGGCTGAGCTCTGGGAATCCAATTGATGAGAGAGAGGAGGGATTCTGCAGGCAGGGGGCATCAAGATCATGATGGGAAGACATGCAGAGATGACCTGCCACACTAGTGGAAACCCATGAACTGTAGACTAGTGACTGTGGAGCCCCCATGGGACTGGACTAGGCCCCCTGGATATGGAAGACCGTTGTTTGGCTCGAACTGTTTGGGGGGCACCCAGGTAGGGTGATTGGGATCCATCCCTGGTGCATGGGCAGGCTTTTGGGAATCCGGTTCCTGTGGTGTGATGCCTTGCACAGCCTTGGTGCAGTGGGGAGGGGCTTGGACCTGCCTAGGCTCAGAGTGCCAGGCTCTGCTGACTCCCCATGGGAGACCTTGATTTGGGAGATGTGGGGATGTGGGAAGGCTTGGAAGAGAGGTGAGGGGGTGGGAGGAGGTAGGAGGTGGGATCTGTGGGTGGTATGTAAAGTAAGTAGAAAATTTCTTAATAAAGAAAAATGAAAAAAAGTAAAGAAAGAAAAGAAAAAAGGAGAAATAAAACCCAGAAATCAAAGAAGTCCAGAGGACCATAAGGAGACCTAGTTTAAGAACCTGTACTCCAATAAATTGGAAAACACAAAATAAAAGGATATTTTTGTTGATATGTACCACTTACCAAAGTTAAATAAAGATCAGATAAATAATTTAAACAGAGCTATAGCCCCTAGTGAAATAGAAGCAGCTATTAAAAGTCTCCCAAGCAGAAAAAGCCCAGGCCAGACAGTTTTATTGCAGAATTCTATCAGACTTTAAAGAATAATTAATGCCAATGCCCCTTAAATTATTCCACCAAATATGAACAAAAAGAAGATTGTCAAACTTATTTAAGAGGCCACAGTCTCCCTGATACCCAAACCACACAAAGATTCTGGTCATCAGCTTTTAGAGAGAAAGAAAAACATATTTCACAACAAGTATAGAAAACTATAGCCAAATAAAGTGAAAAGACTAGTGATTTCTTAATATGTATTGCATTGAGCCTCTCCTATAGCATATTCCTGAGTGAATATTCATGAATAGACAATTAATACTTATACCTCTTTGTATATTTCCAATACAAGGATAAAACATCAATTTATTGAATGTCAATACTTAAAAATAAACCACTATGCACAATGGCCATGACCCTAGCTGACCACCTTCAGACACACAGAAAGTGGCATCCTTACCAGAATTAGTGTCATAACATGACTGTATCAAAGAAGCAGCATGTTGTTGTAGTAGTAGTTGTTGCTTACCACTGAATTAATTGTGTCCAGAGAATACAGAGTACATGTTTTCAATTTGTAAAGAAACAACCTTCTCCATCTACTTAATTAAAATTGTTCAGTTAAGCTCCACCCATTATGGCCCTAGCAGCCAGTAAGCAGGCAAGTCTCCTGTGGTCAGCCTGCTCCACCACCATCCCCAGTGGCTTCACAGGGCCCCAGAGGCACAGCCCCCACCTGCACCCAATTGGAGGAAGAAGTGAGTGGCTGCTCTCCCAGCTGGACAGCCCTGTACCCTAGGCCCTAGGACTCAGGGTACTTCCCATGCCCCTCCTGACCCATCACAGCCTATAATTACCCCAAACCCAGATGGGTAGATGGCAGTGTAATAATACATTCAACAACATAAAGAGCAACATGGCACCACCAGAACCTAGTGGTTCTACAATAGCAAGACCTGAACATCCCAATGCAGATGGAGCAGAAGAAAATGATTTTAAATATAACCTTATGAAAATGATAGAGGCCCTTAGGGTGGAAATAAAAAATTCCCTTAAAGAAATCAATGAAAGACAAACAAACAATTGGAAGAAATCAATAAATCCCTTAAAGAAAGCAAAGAACAAACAATAAAAAATGTGAAGGAAACAGTTCAAGACTTGAAATTGAAATAGAGGCAATAAAGGAAACACAAACCAGGAGAATTCTGGAAATGGAAAATCTGGATAAACAAACAGGAACTACAGATGCAAGCATCACCAACAGAATACAAGAGCTAGAAGAGAGAATCTCAGGCATTGAAGATATGATAGAGGAAATAGATTCATTGGTCAAAGAAAAGGTCAAATCCAACAAATTCTTAACATAAATCATCCAGGAAATCTGGGACAACATGAAAGACCAAACCTAAAAATAATACAGATAGGAGAGGGAGAATAATTCCAGCTCAAAGGGACAGAAAATATATTCAACAAAATCATAGAAGAAAAACTTTCTCTACCTAAAGAAGGACATACTTATAAATGTACAAAAAGCTTACAAAACACCAAATAGACTGGACCCAAATAAAAATCCCCTCACCACATAATAAAAATACTAGGGTTGGGGATTTAGCTCAGTGGCAAAGCACTTGCCTAGCAAGCGCAAGGCCCTGGGTTCGGTCCTCGGTTCTGAAAAAAAAAATACTAAACATATAAATTAGAGAAAGAATATTAAGAGCTGCAAAAGAAAAAGGTCACACAACATATAAGGTAGACCTATCAGAAAAACACCCAGCTCTTCAGTGGAGACTGTGAAAGCCAGAAGGTCTTGATCAGATGTTTTGCAGCCATTAAGAGACCACAGATGCCAGCCAGGACTACTACACCCAGCAAAACTTTCAATCACCATAGACGGAGAAAACAAGATATCCTATGACAAAACCAAATGTGAACAATGCCTATGCACAAATCCAGCCCTACAGAAAGTACTAAAAGGAAAATTTCCATGCGAGGAAGTTAGCTACACCCACAAAAACACAGGCAATAGATAATCTCACATCTGCAAATCCAAAAGAAGGGAAGCACACATACTAACAAGAACATAACAAGACCAAAAATAACAGGAATTAATAATCACTGGTCATTAATATCCCTTAATATCAATGGATTCAATTCACCTATAGAAAGACATAGGCTAACAGAATGAATTTTAAAAAAAGATCTTTCTGCTGCATACAACAAACACATCTCAACTTCAAAGACAGACATTACCTTAGAGTAAAGGGTTGGGAAAAGGTTTTCCAATCAAATGGACCTAAGAAGCAAGCTGATGTAGCTATCCTAATATCTAACAAAATATATTTCAAAATAAAATTAAACAAAAGAGATGGAGAAAAACATTTCATATTCATCAAAGAAAAATCCATCAAGATGAATGTCAATTCTGAATATTTATGTCCCAAATACAAGGGCACCGACATTCGTAAAAGAAACATTACTAAAGCTTAAATCACACATCAAACACCACACACTAATAGTGGGAGACTTTAACACCCCACTCTCACCAATGGACAGGACTGCCAGACAGAAACTTAACACAGGAATGAGGGAACTAACAGATGTTAAGATTCAAATGGACTTAACATATATCTGTAGAACATTTCACCCAAACACTAAAGAATATGCCTTGTTCTCAACACCTCAGGGAACCTTCTCTAAAATTGATCACATACTCAGTCACAAAGCAAATCTCAACAGATACAAAAAATGGAATAACCCCCTGTTTCTTATTAGATCACCATGGCTTAAAGTTAGATTTCAACAACAACACAAACTGCAGAAACCCTACAAACTCATGGAAACTGAACAATACTCAACTGAACAATCACTGGATCAGGAAGAAATAAAGAAAGAATTTCACCAATCTACATAAGTGAGACAGCTGTGTAACTTGATCTGCTTAAGGGGCCCCCTGGCAGTAGGATCAGGATCCATCCCTGGTGCATGAGTTGGCTTTTTGGAGCCCACTACCTATGGTGGGACACCTCTCACAGCTTTGATGCAGGGGGAGGGATTTGGACCTGGCTCTATTGAATGTACCTGCCTCTACTGACTCCCCAAGGGAGGCCTTACTTTCTTGTAGGAGGGTATGCGGGGTGGATTGGGGGGGAAGGCTGGAGGGACAGGAGGAGGAAAGAGGGGGATCTGTGATTAGTATGTAAAATGAATAAAAAACTCTTAATAAAAAAGAAAGAAATTAAAGACTTCCTACAATTCAATGAAAATTAAGGAACAACATACACAAACTTATGGGACACTATGAGAGGAATGCTAAGAGGGAAGTTCATAGCACTAAATGCCCACATAAAGAAGTTGGGGAAATCTCACACTAGTGACTTAACAGCACACCTGAAAGCTCTAGTACAAGAAGAAGCAAACTCACCCAGGAGGAGTAGATAACAGGAAATAATCAAATTGAGGGCTGAAACCAATAAAACAGAAAGAGAACAATACAAAGAATCAATGAAACAAAGACATGGTTCTTCAAGAAAATCAATAAGATAGACAAACCCTTATCCAAACGAACCAAAAGGCAGAAAGAGAATATTCAAATTGACAAAATCAGGAATGAAAAGAGGGATATAACAACAGACACTGAGGAAATCCAAAGAATCATTAGGTCATACTTCAAAAACCCGTACTCCACAAAATTGGAAAATGTAAAAGAAATGGACAATTTTCTGGATAGTTACCACTTACCAAAATTAAATCAAGACCAGACAAACAATTTAAATAGACCTATAACCATTTTAAGTCATTAATATTCTCCCAACAAAAAAGCCCAGGGCCAGATGGTTACAGCACAAAATGCTTCCAGGATTTCAAAGAAGAGTTAATACCAATACTTTTCAAATTGTTCCACACAATATAAACAGAAGAAACATTGTAAAATTCTTTTTATGAGGCTACAGTCACCCTGATACACAAACACAAAAACACACAACAGAGAAAGAGAATTACAAACCAATCTCCCTCA
>CABHPH010045998.1:0-22053 GCA_902168325.1 Peromyscus nudipes | reverse complement strand
TTTGCTGGGAAGGCTTTTCACTGAGTATTTTGTTTGTTTCTTTTTATTTCAGCATCATTTTAGATTGCTTTTCTTCAGCAATTCTCTCTATTGAATTCAATTTTTGCGTATTTGATTGACTTCCTTATTTCACTTAGCTTGTTTTTTTTTTTTTTTTTGTTTGGTTGACTAGGGGTTTAATCATTCTTTTGACTTCTTTGACTGGTCATTCTTCCAGGTCATTCACTTTGAAGTTTACTACTGTAAAATTAGCACTTCTTGGTGTGTACATACTGGTTTGGTTTTCCACGTTATTTCTTGTTTCTTCTGAAGTAGTTTATTAGTTAAGTGCTTCTTTGTTTTTGCTGAAATCACCATTCCTTTTTCAGGGTAGGCATGTACAATGTTCAGAAAAGTTTAAGTTATAAGAGGGTTGATAACTTGTTTTCTTTAGTGGGATTGGTATTGAGAGCTACAGACTTTATCCCTAGTGTTTTGAGAATGTTGTCTGCCTAAAAAGACACCATTTAATGGTCAGCACACCCATTATTGGTCCTCTCCTCCACTGCCTCTGGTTTCCAGGTCTAGCTGTTCTATGCTATGTAAGTTCTGTTAAACCCAGGATTAGGGATAGCAGGTCTTGGTAACTGGGTGTTTAGTCAGGCGGCTGAGGGGATATGTCTGGCTCCTCTTGTCTTCAGGTATTTGATGTAGGCTCTGTGTGATGGGCTGTGTTAACTGGGAGGTACAGACTCTGTGCTTTTCTACAGTGGTAGAGGCTGGGTTCAGTGGACTGGTAGTTCTCCTTGTAAGTGTACATCCTCCTGTTAACTTGGTTGTCAGGGCTTAAGGTCAGTGGATGAGTGGTGCTTAGCATCCCTTCCCTATTACTTTTCCACATCCTATTTTCATAAATCACAACTCTGAGGGGGGAAGTACTTATACTCTAATTAAAGCAATGAGTTTGCATCTTTGTGAGCACGAAGCCAAAATAAGCATAGGTAACATGTAAAACCATAGTCAAAATTTTATTACTTGCAGTAGGCATGACAGTTATTTATAATGATGTCTTTTAAAAGCAGAAGAACCATGAGGATTTATTTCATTCAGGGAGCCTGTGCATATTCATATGGGTGCTGATCCATTTCTAAGCATGTTTGGTTAAAGACATGAAGGTTAAAATGATCAACAGGAATGCCTCTAGAATTGCTTGGCTTATACCATAAAGTTTTATCTGAGAATATGTGAAAGAATATATTGATGGTATAATCACAAAGAAGTCTGTCCTTACAGGTGTCTTCCTCACTTAGTGGCTGAAAATACTGAGAAATGTATAGTGTCTTGAGGTTTGATATAAGCCAACCTCAAGATACAATTCAACAGTGGCCAGTGGAGTCACATCTTCATTTACCATTTTCCAACTAAATGAATTCCAATTAAATCTGATACACAATACCCTCTTAAATTATATTTTATCTTCATACAAATTGAAATCAAATGAACCAATTTTAGTGTCAGATTTGCTTGTAAGTTTATTTATAAGATTGGAAGTATGCCAACTGCTGGCTTGAAAAATTCTGGAAAATTTAAAAATAAACTCTCCCACTAAGCCAATCCAAACTTTCCCTAGCATACTATTGCAAGTGTTCAACAAACAATGATTAAAGTATTAAAGTATTTTATAATAACAAGATAAATAAGATATTTCATGCTGTGTTTGTTGATGTTTAGGGTGTGTGCAAGTTTGGTTTAAGATGAGGAAGGAAAGGGAAATATTTGCATCTTAGAACAGTCTCCCAGTTAATTCATCACTATTACAAGATGTTTGATGTATTTAAAAAGTAGAAATATAAAACATTCATACTTCCTGATCAATTTTCTTAACTTCAAAATAACAAAAAGATCCACTTTTTCTTTTTCTTAAGTTCTCAAATTTTGGTGATTTATTTTCTGTCTTGCAAACTATGTGAGAGTTATAGTTTGCTTTGCCAGATACTTGATAGTTTCTTCTGATATGTTAAGACCTTCCACTGCCATTTAATGACTTTTGATTCAGTTGTTTTTTCATATTTAGGAGTTGAGCAGAGAACAAAGCTAAAGAAATGCCTCCTCCCCACTTTATCTTGCTTTTTTTTTTTTCTTTCAGATAGAAGTTGATCTTAAGATTTTAGCAGATGGGATTCCAGCCATAATTGGTACATCTACAATGCAACTCCTACACGTAAGGCTCAGGGAACATAATGGAAGAGAGGAAGGAGCTTGAAGACCAGAGTACTTGCTGTGTAACAGTGTCTTTTAGGCATGACAAGGTTGCTACACCTACACAATCTTAGCAATAAGGTTGCCTAAACAAGACCTGCGTAATGAACATACCAGCTGACATGGTAACAGCAGTGGGGGAAATTCCACAATTTTCTCACCTTTACTCTCCTTACAAGCAGTCAATGGCTGCTCAGAGAGGGAGAGAGAACCAGTTTTCTCCAGGAAGGAACATTCTAATAAGTTATCCAATACTAACTGGTCAGCCCTAAACGCATGTACTTAAGAATGACAATAAATGAACTTTCTATCTGTCTGTCTATCTATCTATCTATCTATCTATCTATCTATCTATCTATCTATTTATCTTCTAGTTAGTTACCTATCATCTATCTATCTTACTGATGAATATATATCCTACTCATGAATATATGTACAAAATTAAAGAAGATATCATACACACAGGAAAGTGGTAGGGTTTGGGATGAGTTGTAGAAAGTAGTGGGAGCAGGAAGGGTGAAATTATATAAATACAAAATTTTTATTTGATACTTACATAAAAATTAGAATAAAAACTAGAAAAAATAATTCAGCAGACATACTCGATAATATCAAGGCCCAAATTTTATTCTTTTATTTAAATGTGTTTACTTTAGAATTTTCAAATAAAGGTGTCTGGATTAATTTAGACATCATAGTATCTATAAGCATATGGGCATCATAGAAAATAATTAATGCATTAATTTTCATACTGGACACTGTGGCAAAGTAACCACGCTGTATAGGAGATCCTTTGAACTTATCCACCCAACCTTACTCTCATGCATCCTCTAGGCAACCTCACTGCCTGCCTTCTCCAATACCTAGCTTCCATAGTCTGGTAACAACCATTCTATTCTCTACTCCTACAAGATCAACATTTTTAGATTCTAAATATAAGAGAAGCAGAGTGGAGTTTGTCTTTTTATTTGACTTATTTCAGTCAATATAATCACATCATATTGGCATATCATCTGTGCTGTTATAAATTATGAGATAGTTTATTTTTTATGGCTGAAACCACTCCATTGCTTATATATGATATTTCTTTATGCATTCATCTAGTTTTTGTAAGTTCCTGCTTCTTTTTTCTTTTATCACAGTACTGAGGGTCAAACTCCAAGCTTTGTGTATGTAAGACAAACTTTCCATCAATAGTATCCATGACCTACCCACTTATCCCTTGAAAGGTGCAATTTGATTGAATAACTTGGCTATTGTGAACAGTACTGCAGTAAGAATAAAAGTGAAGATATAATATCCTTTATCTCTTCAGGGAGTGCAGCTGTTTCCATTATTTTTTTGTGAAGACTTTCAGATTACCCTTGTTAATCAAAGAGTACATACAGTATTCGGTATCCAACTTATTACCGGGCATTTCCATTCTGGATCATGAAGTACACAAGCAATTTATACTCCATATATCTGCTTTAAAACTATACACCTACTTCATCAGGCTATTAGAAAAAGTCTGTATTTTAACTCTCAGTTTGACCTAGAAGTCCAGTGAGCTTATTATTTTCAGTATTAAGATCTCATAGTCTTATTACAGGCAAGAATTGCATTGAGAGTTTCAAGCTGCCAACTCAGATTGTCAGCTTGTATTAAACTTATGGTCACTTAAAAGAGTCAAATATTTTGCCATAAGCTACTTCCAAGCATTTTCTTTTTGATAAACTGGATTACAGCCCATCAATCCAATATTATATTTTTACTTTATTACTTTTCTTTTATCCTGTCAGCTTTTTCTTCTAACTTTATACCTTATAAATTTTTGAGATATTTTAGTATGTATGTTATGGGTCTTTCCCCAGATGCTTGAGAAGTGTGTTTTAAGCTAAAAAAAAAAAAAAAAGACAAAAAAGGGCCAAAGGCCAATTTCTGGAATATTTTTTGAATATCTATTTCCATTTATGCTTAAACTTGGAGTAAATTATTTTCCTTGAAAGTGCAAAAGCACCTAATTAAAGTATTAGTCATTTTTACCAATTTTATTGGAATTTTATATTCTTTTTCATGTCTGTTGTTTTTTCAAAGGAGCTAAATAATTTGGAAGGCAGTAAGGGATGGGGGTTGTTAGAGGGGGAGAGGAAGAACTGGAAGTGATGTAAACACAGTGTTCATGAATTAAATTCTCAAAATAAAATAAATAAAAATAAAAAATCATACTGTAAGTTTTGTTGTAAATAGGAAAAAAGTGAATATATCAGGTTATTGAAATGATCAAACCAATCATAGGGCCCTGCATGGGACACATCCTTTTGGAATCTGGAGCAGGCTTTTGCTGTAATTTGATGCTTTTCAAGGTTACTGAGGTTTTAGAGTTGTGATTTTCTGGATTTCTGAGTTGTGAAATCTCCCTGGGCTTTGGTTTTAACAATCTGCCATTCTTCTCAATCAAAACTCTGTAATGTTAAATGTAGACCACATAACAGGCTCTGCAGGTAACTCCACTTATGACCTAAGTGCATTTAAACACTACCTGTGCTTAACCCAGGAGTCAGAGTCAAGTCAAACTCACTTTGTGTGACAAACTGTCTCCCCAACTTGAAAGATAGTGTATAATTATATCTGTGCATACAGCTGCTTACTTCTTTGTGCTAACACCACCTCAGTTCTAATATCTATAAGTAACCCTCCAATGCCTCCCTTCACGTTCTTGCTTGCATGCATGTGTAGTGCATGCATGCATGGTTGTGTGTCTGGGTATGTATATGTTGGGGGGGCATTATTTATTATTCCTATCTTGGGAACCTATCTGAATGACGAATACCTCGTAGTTGACTATGATGTCTTACTACCATCCATATTGTCTTTATTTGGACTAGAATTTTACTTAATTTACATTCTTTGGTAAAAAACTGATTTCCTGTTGGATTTCTTACCTCATTTTCTAACATCCACATAATCTATCTTACTGGTTATCTACCTTGCCTACCCCAGAATACTCTAGTACTATGTCACTTATCTTTATAATATGCAGCTACTGGGCTCCAAATTGCTGGCTGATTTGGGAAACACTTGTCTGGGAAATTCAAATGCAGCTACCAAGCCACTGTCATTTGCTTGGCTGCTGTGAGATTTGTGACTGCTTTAGACTACCCTAAGTCCAGTCAGGCCTGACAATTGCCTGTCAATACACTGATCCCTATACACAGCCAACCCATCTCCATGTCTGCTTGCCTGTCCTCTTTCTAGATGGGTCTTTCCAGTTTCTATACCCCCCTCAGTACTCTCTTCTAAATCCAAATCGTTTAGTATATTCTTCTCCACATAGTGCTAGGAATAAAGTAGTGGTCAATATACATATTTTCCCTCTGTTCCTTAACGTCATTCTCTAACGAGGACTATTGAGGTCCAGCCCCTCAATAGCCTCCTCCCAGAGTTCCTGAAGAGATGCTACCAGCAGCAGATTAATTAATCTGAGGGATTCTTGACGAAGCCTATGTACATGAAACTCTTTAGTCCATTCATTTTCTTCTTCTGAGTCAGTTCTCTCTCTATACAGCTTTTATTCTGCTCTCTTGTTTAGCTCCTTTCTTACCTGATCTCTCTCTACATTTTTCTGCTGTTCCCTCTTAGTGCCATCTTAGTTCCTTTATCTAGTTCTGCCCCTTGTAGGTTCTCATCCATCTAGTTCTTTCCCATCTTAGCTCCTCTCCCATCTCCTTCTTTCTCATCTTGTTCTTCCCCACCTGGCTCTTCCTCATCTTCCATCTCATTCTTCTAATTCTCTCTTCTAGTCCTCAATCTAGTTCTCCTCACATCTCTGAGGTTTACAGTTATATACCCATGCAATAGCAATGCTCTGGGTAAGGCAAGGTCACTAGGCTTGAATTCCCTCAGGGTCAAAAGGAGGGACAATAAGACCCACACAAAAGAGCAGTAATTATCAGCCATAATCAGCAACCCAAAAGAGAAGTAACTAATGGGGAATGAATCAACTGAGGGCTAAATACAGATTATATCTAAGCAAAGTGAGTTTATGTGCTCAAACTATATTCTTATAAATGGTTAGGTAAAGTGTTAGGAGTCTATCAGTGATGAGTGAAAATAAAACTGCCTTATTATCCTTTGGCTCTTTATTTGTCCAAGCTATCTTGGATGTGGCCATTTTCTGGCAGGGTGAAAGAGTGCACTCAGTATCTAGGCAAACTGAGTCACAGCTGGATGCACCTAGTAATTGTTAAAGGGAGACCTAGAACTAGAGATAAGACTTGGAAAAGAAGAAAGTTAAGCTCAATTAGTACATCCTCCTGGCCTGTGCAATTATCAGTGTAAATCTTTACAGTCTCTGACAGATAGTCTGTTCTTACAAAATCTGGGAAGTTTCTCAGATAAGATACTTTGGTCTGGAGATGGTTCTGTCTGGATGTTGCTAATGATGATAATTACAGGGAGGCTTGAAACTGGGTTTCTGACTGTTTTATTACTGTCAGTACAGAAGTTTGTCTAAATATTCCATTAGTAGAGGGGAAACTGTGTTCAATGAATGATGAAAACACATTATTCTTTGGAAAGAGAATTGAATGGAAATGCTACGATAGCATGCACGAAATTCATTGCAGGAAAACAGCTAATATCCAAGAGCTAATATCACCAAGTGTAGTCAGAAGATTTCCTGTGTTCCAGCCTACTGGTGGTTGGGACAAATCTCTCCCATTCATGTCCCCCAAGTAAACACACAGAGGTTTGTATTAATTATAACTATATGGCCACTGCTCAAGCCTTTTTGCTAGCTAACTCTTATTTTAAATTAGTCCATTACTATTAATCGATGTATTGCCACATGTTCTGTGGCTTTACCTGCATCCCTTTACATGTTGCTCCTTGAGGGGCTCGCTGGCATCTCCTGACTCTGCTTTTCCTCTTCCCAGCATTCTCCTAGTTGCTTGCTCCACCTATACTTCTGCCTGGATACTGGCCAATCAGCATTTTATTAAATCAATTTGCAAGAGCACTATCTCACAGCAACCAAGACTCCTTGAGCCTTGGCTTTACCTCTGATAGACCCTTGGCTTCTTCCAGGTATTAGCTTGTCATAATCAGTTGAAATCCTACCTCAAGTTTTTGCAGCTCCCAGCAGTTCCCACCCATTGAGTTTATGAAACTTACCTCTGCTTTTACACAAATGTTACTTAAATATAATTTGTAGAAGCCATTAAGAATTATTTTTTAACATGTCTCTTCTATTGTATGGCTTGATAAATGAAGCACATAGATATGGAGTCAAACACTTATCAAATACTTTCCACATTCCACACACCATATTTGGGAATATAGGTAAGGATAAAATGCATGATTTTAAGTTTTTGTAGCTCATTGTCACAGGAAAATTTTTACTAGTTTTTTTTTTGTTTTTGTTTTTGTTTTTTTGTTTTGGTTTGTTTTTTTGTTTGTTTGTTTGTTTTTTGCTTGTTTTCTTCTACTGAAAATACATGTTAGATGCTTTTTTGCCAGGCAGTGGTGGCGCATGCCTTTAATCCCAGCACTTGGGAGGCAGAGTCAGGCAGATCTCTGAGTTTGATGCCAGCCTGGTCTACAGAGCAAGATCCAGAACAGGTACCAAAACTACACAGAGAAAACCAAAGGAAAAAAAAAAGAAAGAAAAGAAAAAAGAAAACAGATGTTTTTCATACACTATATTCTTTTTATGGTTTCCTCTGTCCCCCTCCTCCCACTTCCTCTCCACTTCTGCTCCCATTCATTCCATAGCATTTCCGTTTCTCATTATAAAAAGAAGTCATCTAAGGATTAATAATAAAATAAATAACATAAATAAAAAACAAATCAGAATATGATACACACACACATACACATAGGAAAAAACAAAGAAAAATAACAAGAAATTCATATAGATGCAGTGAAACACACATTTGCACACACAGGAAGTGCTCTTTCTACCACTTCTGAAATGTTCCCCGAGCCTTGAGTGGAGGGATTGATGGAGACATCCCTTCTAGGGCTGAGTGTTCTGAGGTCTCTCATTCTCTTCCTACTGTCTGGCTGTGGTTCCTTGTATCTGTTCACATCTGCTGTAGGAGGTGTCTTCTCTGATGACGGCTGAGCAAAGCGCTGGCCAATGAGTATAGCAGAATGTCATTAGGAGTCATTTATTGTTGAATTCTGTCAGCAGAATAGTAGCATCTGGTTTTCCCCGAGGTCCCTGAGCTGTCTAGTCTCAGGTTATTGGCCTCCTGAACAATGTCAGGAATGAGTGTCATCTCATGGAGTGGGCCTTAAATCCAATCAGATATTGGTTGGTTATACCCATAAGCTTTGTGCCACTATGGCAGCAGCATATCTTGCATGCAGAACACTCTTACAGATCAGAGAATTGGTATCTGACTTGGTGATTACATTTTTCCTTCCTATATCATGAATATTAGTCTATAAGGTTGAAGGCTATAGGTGTGCACCAATTTGACTTTTCCTTGTTCAATGAATTGTGTAGGTGTAATATAAAGTAATAGTGTTTTACAGTCATTTTGGAGATAGCCACTAATAGCTTTGGCAATGGCCTGGGTTGTTTAGGCATTCCCCTGGGACTCCTTTGGCTAACAACTTGTGCTATGGGATATCTTTCTGTATGCTGTGAATATGTGTTGTTCTGAGTGGCTGATAAATAAAGCTGTTTGGCCAATGGTAAGGCAGAATAAGGTTAGGTGGTACATTTCAACTGGAGAGAGATGAAGAAGAAAGGCAAAGGTAGTGGAGATGCCAGCTGCCACCAGAGGAACAACAACATGCCAGCAGATGCACTTAGCCGCTGCCAGGAGAAGTAGGTTGTAAAAGCACCAGTAATCCACAAGCCACGTGACAAAGTATAGATTTATAGAAATGAGTTAATGTAAGATGTAAGAGCCAGTTAGTGAGAATCCTGAGCCATTAGGCCATATAGTTTGAAAATAATATGAGCCTCTGTGTGTTTACTTGGGTCTGAGCAGCTGCAGGACTGGGTGGGACACAGGAAAACTTTTAGCCACAAACTTGATTAGGTGTAAACCATTCCTGGCACTGGAAGCTTCATTTAGTGATGAAAGATGTCCATCTGGACCTCTGTCTCAGCATTATTTGATGATTTCATGTAGCTCGGCTTCATATATGTGTATATTCTAGGAAGCTTCTCCTATATTAGGTTTCCGCGCAACTGCTCAAATGGCCCTTAGATTTAACTGTTCCTCTCCATATTCTCCTTCACCTCCCTCTTTTTTCTTTTTCCCTGATTGATCCTTCCATTTCAGTCCTCACCACCACCCTCCATCCGTAACAATCTGTCCTATTTCTCTGTCCTAAGGAGACCCACCCTTCCCCCTTAGTTCCTTACTCTTATCCAGCTTCCCTGGTTTTACAGACTGTAGCTTGCTTATAAATGACTTAACAGATAGCATCCACATATAAGTGAATACATACCATGTTTGTCCTTCTGGGTTTGAGTAACCTCATTCAAGATGATTTTTTTTCTAGTTTCCTCAATTTACCTATAAATTACATTTTTTAAAAATGGTTGAGTAATATTCCATTATGTAAACACAATGCTTTACTCATTCATCTGTTGATGGACATCTAGGTAGTTTTCAATTTCTAGCTATTATGAATTGAACAGCAATGAATGTGGATGAGCGAGTATCTCTGTAGTAGGATGAAGCATCCTTTGAATATTTTCCCAAGAATGATATAGCTGGATGCTGAGGTAGGTTTATTTCCATCTTCCTGGTGAACCACTACACTGATTTCCACAGTGGCTGTACAAGTGTGCAGTCCAATCACTAATGGATTGGTGTTCCCCTTACACCGCATCTTAGCCAGAGTGAACTGTCATTTGCTTTATTTATCTTGGCCATTCTGATCAGTGTAAGATGAAATCTCAAAGCAGTTTTGATTTGCATTTCCCTGGTGAGTAAATATGTTGAATATTTCCTTAAGTGCTTCTTAGCCATTTGTTTCTTCCTTTGAGAATACTTGAAAAATATTATATTTTTTGTGAATAGGTTTGAGATATCTTTGCATTTGTTTGCATAAAAAAGAAATCGTTGCTGCTGGATATTCACATGGGATGCTCAGGTGGAGCTTTACATGTCTGACACTGAAGCTTGGAATGACCTTTGCCTTAAAGCTGAGTAATCCATGCCAGCACTGAAGACACTATGCATCAGCCTCAGTTTCTGCTTTTTATTTTTCTTTTGGATCAATTAAACCTACTGAACTATACTTAGAACTGAAGTACCAGCAGAACTAATATCCCTTTCAAAGGACTGACATCTCCTCCCTGACCGCAAAAAAATGGGTTTTCTGCAAATGACTTTAAAGGCCGTATGAATCTAAAACCAGCTGGTCAGTGGTCATGGAAATCCATCTTTGCCTCTTTGCCTTTGAATATCCATATTTTCCTTCGCTGGTTATTGGGAAAGGAACTATAGAAAATGTGAATAAATGAGTATGTCTATTGTATATATTTATAAAACCAGGCAACAAGTAATATTGTTCATAATTTATCAGCTATGTTACTTAAGTACATGCTACATTATTTCTGCCTAATTAATAATATTTATTAATCATTATTAAATTAAAAACATTATATTCTTCATCTTCAGAGAACAATATAGCACACTGTGTTATAACCTACATCAACTATAGTGAGACTAGGGCTTTCAAAAGTTATGTATTATCTATTAATGTATCTTATATTTCATAAGGGACTATTCCTGTTCGCACCTGTATCTCACATTCATTGAGCCTTATTAAGCAGCAGACATTTCTCTTCATGTTTCTTTGCAGTAGAATTTCCAAAGAATTATCACTTTAAGTATTTGCACAGATAGAACACAGGAGGCAAGGCAGTGCAATGCAACAGACATTTCCTCCACAATATTCACAGGGTTGTTTGTTTTCTCTAGCTGGTGCCATGATATTTATGTCTTATCTTCTGCTAGCAGAATCCACCAGTGTTTTCCCTTTTTTCTCTTTCTAGTTTTGAGTTGATAAAGTCTGTGGATTAGTGGCAGATTTAAGCATGCTGTTTGTCCACCTGGTGCTTATTTAGAATAACTGCTTGTTTCAGGGTGGACACTTGAATAGTGAGTGTGTTTATCCATTCCATTCTAGGTGGATCCCCTGACTCTATCTTCCTAATGTCTAGCAATAATTCTTTGCTCTAATGGTAGTAGAAGTGGAAGCATTTTTCATTATTGTTGCTCTGTGATTCAGAGCAGTTCAATATTAGAGTCAGCCAGGTATGTATATATTGCCTCACGCAGAAATAGGTACAGATATTTGTCAAATTCCCAGTTTAGACCAATGCCTACAATTCTACTTTTTGTATTTTTTAATCATCATAAACAGCCTTTAGATGGATGGTAACAATCACACCTAAAAGTGAACAAACAGCATTATAGAGAAAATAATGAAGCTTCCTAAAGCTTCATGTGGCCAGTGCATAAAATGTAGAACAACTATATTAGCTACTTTTCTGCCACTGTGATCAAATGCCTGACAAGAAGCCATACAAGGGAAGAATGGTTTATTGTGACTCATGGTCTGAGGTGGGACAGTTCATGGTGAATAAAGCATGGTGGCAGGGGGCTTCCTGTGGTGGGAGCATGCTACAGCTCATTGCTCATATCTCCTTATACAATGAAGAGGAAAGAGGGTGAGAAGTAGATCTGGGCTATTAGCCTCAAGGACCGTTTTCTAGTAACTGTTTCCGCTAGCTATCTTCCATCTGCCAAAGATCGCATAACATCCCCAAATTAATCACTACCTATTGACTAAGCACCCAAAGACCTGAGCCTGTGAAGAGCAGTTCATATCCAAATCATAACGGCAATGATAAACTCAATTTCTCTATTCTGGTGTTAACTGTACCCACATTACACCTGGTGTGCCCATGCCAGCCGAGTGAGTTACCTCTCAAAAGGGCTTTCTCCATCACAGAAATATGGAGATAGTGATGCTTAAAAAGGTAAGATGCTACATGTTAGACACTGATTCCCGTCAACAAAGTGATATACCCAATGTGCATGAAAATATTTTTTTCATAACTTCATATCCAGGATCTTCAGACTAAATAAAGCACTGTACCTCTTTAACTTGACTTAAATAGTAATTTCTAGTTATAACTTTGGCAAATCATCATGGAAAGAAATAGAGAGATCTTTCATTTCACAGACCAATTTCAAATGCAGATACAGCCAAGTGTGTAACATGGTGACCCTAAATAGATAGAGGAGAGATATATTACATGTATTTTGCCACTCCTGGTGAGTACTGGAGTTTACGTATCTGTGCTGACTAGTTTTAATAGGAGTCTCAGTTGAGTATTTTCACAGATCAGGTTGGCCTGTGGGTAAGTCTGTGGGAGGTTGTATTGATTGTCAATTGATTTAGGAAGACCCAGATTATTTTGGGTACTGTCATTCCATAGTTTTGGGTCCTGGACTGTATTCAAGTTGAGAGATTGAATTAGATGACAAGTAAACAAAAAAAACAAACAAAGAAAAAACCCAAGAAGTGCTTATTTTCTCTCTGCTCCTGACTGTGTACATGGTGTGACCCAACTGTCTCAACTCCTGCCTTTTGTCTTCCCTGCAATGATGGATGGTAGCTTGAAATTGTGTGGCAAATAAACCCTCCCCTCCCCAATGTTTTTGGTCAGGATACTTTATCACAGCAAAGGAATGAAATAAGAACAATAGTCAGTCAAAACTGGAAGCCGTTACCTATTCCAATGTTCTTGTTTGTTTGTTTGTTTGTTTTTTAAATAGGACTACAGGCCTGAGTATGTCTCATTGCTGTGATTTAAATGTGAAACGTCTCTCGTAGGGCCCTTGTCTGTGAACACGAGCACCCCATTTGGTGGTATAGTCATGAAAGACTGTGGCACTTGAGGAGGTAGAGCCTCCCTGGAGGCAATGGACCACTGTGGGAAGAACTAAGGTTTTACAGCTCAGATCCACTTCCTGTCCGCATTTTTGCTTCCTATTCTGTGCCAGTGTGTCACTGGGCCAGATATCCTAGCAGCAAACTACTGAGACTTGAAGTCCCTACCTTTGTCACGCCGTACTATTCACGACAGACAGCATCCCCTTAAGCTACAAGTGAGAATCGACCCTACCTCCTTGACATTCATTCTTGGTAGTCACTTGGTTGCAGCAATGAGTACAGTAGTATTATTCTTTTCCCCAATATCGGACAAAAGTTCAATTTTTTTTATATGAACTTTGCCAATTTAAAAAGATTGGTCTCTCCTGGGCTGTGGTGGTTCACACCTTTAATCCCAGCATTCTGGAATCAGAGCCAGGGAATCTCTGAGTTCCAGGCCAGTTTGGTCTACAGAGTAAGTTCCAGGAAAGCCAGGGATACACAGAGAAACCCTGTCTTGAAAAACAAAAACAAAGCAAATCAAAACAAAGGTTTTGTTCTCTATAGTTAACAAATGGTGGACATAAAAACACTTTTTCCATTTGGATCTGGTGATTGGACCATCTGCCCGTTCTCTTTGCTAAGACTAATACTGATTCCTGGAAAACAAAAATATGAATTAATAGGAAGAGATAACTTGCTAAAATCACCGTGGCACTTCCTGTCACTCCACATTCACACACAAATAACATGGCCAATCAGGATTAAGAGCAAAGCCTCTTTATGATACATTATCACTAAGATTCTTTTGGACTTAAATATTTTCATTCATATAATTCCTCCTCTCCACAGTCAGGAGTCAGTTTAAGTAAAAAAAAAAATCTTCCTTTCTAGTAATAGACTCAAAGATTATTCTAAAAATAATGTTTGTCATTATAAAAATAAATTTATATTGTTATTCTGCAAGTAAAATCAACCTCCACAAAATATAACAAAATGTATTATGTAACTTTATATTTTCACTTATAAATTTAGAAGTTTTTCTATCTATAAGGTATATCATTGCCCCTTTTTTTCCTGTTTGAAAGAAATGTTTAAGAGAAATAATGAGGGTCATGTTTTATAATATCAGCAAAATATTGCAAATTTCCGAAATTACAATTAAAATATAACTCAAATGCTGGGGAGATGGTTAGTGGGCAAAGTGTTTGTCACATAAGTGTGAAGGAGACCTTCACTATGATTCCCTGGAACTCATGTAAAATGAGACACAATAGAGCACATCTCAGAAATGATATGGTGATACAAGAGGTGGAAATAGCTCCTGAACCAGGGATAGATCCTGATCCCACTGCCAGGACCCCCTCAAACAGACCAAGTGATACAACTGTCTCTGTATGCAGAGGGCCTAGTCTGGTCCCATACAGGCTCACCCCATGGGAGGCCTTACCCTTTCAGAGGAGGGGATGGGGGATAGGTGGTGGATAGGAAGCTAGAGGGGAGTGGGAAGAGAGATGAGAGGAGGATCTGTGTTTGGTATGTAAACTGAATAAAAAAATTAAATTAAAAGAAAAAAGAAGTGGAAACAGGCAAATCCCTGGAAGCTCATGGGCCACATAGAGTGGTATATTTATCAGGTAACAACAGAGGGAGACCCTTTCTCAAACGAGTGGATAACAAGGAACAAAACCTTATTCTCTTCTAACTCCAACATGTGCATCATGGCATACATAGGCCTAAATACACTCTCTATCTCTGTCTCTGTCTCTGTCTCTGTTGGCCTGCTTCCCCCCCCACACACACACACACATACACACACACCACATATACACACAAATAGAAAAACGTATAAATTAGATTGAACATTTCTTTAAATTTAAGGGAGATAAAAGGTAAATAAAACATAAAGATACATGTAGGACTCCTGTAATAATCCCTGGTAAGCACAAGCTCAGTAGAAATACCATCTACTGTAGTAGTTCTCAACCTTCCTAATTCTGCGACCCTTTAATACAGTTCCTCATGTTGCAGTGACTCCCCCCCAACCATAAAATTACTTTTGTTGCTACTTCATAACTGTAATTTTGTTACTATTATGAATCGTTATGAAATATCTGCACTTTCTGGTGGTTGTAGGCAACCCTTATGAAAGGCTCTTTCAACCCCCCAGAGGGCTCTCAATTCACAGGTTGAGAATTGCTGATCTTTTGGGTCTTTTCTCTCTTAAATGTCCTGCAGGAGGAGCTGGGAAAGTATATACAGGGGATTAATTCTATGCAGTTATGTCACTTGATACATGCTGTACATGTAATAAGTAGTAACACAACCCAAAACAATTCAAGTGAACTGGTGACCAAGCAATGAAGCTGCGGATGTGTAAAGCAAGTGAGAATCAAGGGAGAGACGTCTGTCTAACTGAAGTCAAGAAGGCACAGCCACCAATTCTCTCTTCTTTATGAAATTCTTGCTTTTTGCCCCAGCCTTAACTCTTGGATTTTGATCTATTAACTAACTTATTATTTCCATGGCTTATATCCAGTCATGGCTACAGTTTCTTTTTAAACAGCTTCTTAAATATTTCCTACTCTCTTGATCATACTACCTGCCATAGGGATAGATTTCTCTGGACTGTCTGAGATCATGTTCTTATCATCTACATCCACCTTTATGTTTGTGTTTACTAATGCAGACTTAGAATTTAATATCCCTCTTAGGACAAGTCAAATTGGTCCCTGACACCAATGGCAAAATAATAGTAGTAGATTTACCCTTTGGCCTGTAAGTTCTCCAACCATGGGCTCTTGGCAAGATTTACAGTATTAGGCATTTGTTTCCTCCTGTGCTTCAGATTCCAAACCCAAACAGAAAGGGTTGGTTAATCATCTAACATTTGTGTCATTATTTTACACAAGGACCTACTTTGACATTCAGGTCATTATTGGAATTCATAGCGTTTATAGCCAGGTAAGCCTACTGATGTTGTTTCCTTTCCTGCAGTCTACATATCATCTTCTGGTGATATGACAGCTAGCCAACTGAAAGGAAAATTTGTGGTCACAACTAACTTGATTTCTCCATGTCCTATGACCAAAGTGTAGGGTGTGTTCAGCAATGTGTTATTACCATCAAGTTATAGTAGCAACTAAGAGCAATGGTATTCACCTATATTGTTTTGAGGTCTCCAGTAGCCTAATGACCAACAACTCTAGAGAAGATAACCCACATCTGGTGCTGAGTTTTTTACTTGGTGACCTATGGCTTCAGGAACGAGCATTATCTTCTTGTGTAGCTTAAGTCTAATGAAATTTATTTAAGCACCTCTAAAGGACCTGTATGTAAAGTCCAGCTGGTAGAGTGCTTATTCACCATGCACCAAACTCCATGTTGGATCCCTAGCAATGGGTCAAATTAAGCATGATAGTGCATTTCTGTAATCCTTGAACATAGGAGGTAGAGTTAGGAAGATTATAAACTCAAGCATACTTACTACTGTCTAGTGAGTATAAAGGCATCCTGTTCTTGGCTACAGGAGACCTGTTTTCATTTTTTATTTCTGTCTCTCTCTTAAGACTCTTACTCAAAACAAAAATAACATTAAAAAAAACTTTAAAATTTTGTACCCAAATTAAAAAAAGTAGAAATATGAGGGATAAAGTGTGCAATACAGCTGTTGCTTCTGGCCCTCACTAACAAAGTTAGTTTCTAAGTTCATCCTTGTCTTTAAGTTTTATAGTTGAACTTGAATTGTGAAAATATCCTCTGAAGGAGCTGAGATCTGATCAACTGAGTGGAAACTGTTTTCATCTGAGTTATCATAACACTTAAATGAAAAGTGTCATCACCAATGGCAGTTATTTACAGGAAACTAAAATAGATTCCCTATCTCCAAATTTATATTTTATGCACTCTAAAATAATTCAGTTGCATGAACTTGGAAACCAGTAGACAGATATTAAATAACCAGAAACAAAAACAATAAAGTAGAGATACATCTCACCTTTCTGTGTTTTTTTTTTTTTTTTTGAGCATCTTTCAATGATAGAGACAATGTAATACTTGCCTTGGGGTCTGCATGTTCATGAACACAGAAGTAATTTTGAAGGTTACTATTTTTTTTTATGTAGGCAGCTAATCATTGATTAGTAGTTTTGTTTACTATGGGAACAACTTATTATCACAGTGGCTTAAGACAAAAAAATCTAGACATTTTATAAAGTGTATCATGAATTTTACTAAAAAAGTTATCGCTGGGAAAGGAAAAGGCTCCTACTGTTATTTTATATCACGTAGTCATTTTTATCCACGAAATAATTGGCACTAATATATACTTGCTTACTGAGGTTTGAATAGACGAATTGGTCTTTTACTAAACAGAATTTGGTACTTATTATTCATTTATTTCACACTAGAGAACACTAGAAATAGCTATCCCTATAAATACTGCCTTGCTGCACCAAAGAGACTTGCGCCATGCACAACCAAGGGCTGAAAGCTCAGATTCCTACCCTGCTAATCTCCTTTAAACACACAGGATTTCCTGAAATGTTTATAAACTTGATTTTTGAGCATTACTAGATGAATTTTGTTGAAAGATCCTTATGACCCATTCGCATATTAAAGTTTGTAGTCACTGAGAAAGCGCTGGTTGTCTCTTCCAAAGGTTTTCAGCCAGTTACCTAGAAATCACAACGCCTATGCTGTTGGCTGTATGTCCTTCTGGAAAAGCCTGTCTCTTTACTCTTTATATCTACCACCCCTATGTATCATGTAGAATGTCTTTCTTTCATTGGTGGACAAACATGTTTCCAATAACAAATTACTTTCTTTATCTCACCTATCACTACCCACTATTGAAGTAATATTTGCCTGTGTATTTAGAAAGCAAAATACAGTATATTGCATACATACATGATACACACACACATATATGTATAATATATGTATTACTCAGTAAGTTATGTTTCAGTTAAAAAATGTTTACAATTGCCTAAGTAAAAAAACAAAAGTAAAATAAAATAAAAAAATAAAAACATTTCAGCCCATGTTTTGAGTTTTAATTGTGGCTAAAATTAAATAAATTTAAAAAAATAATTGTTATTGATGTCATCTCATGTGAGCCTCATTACAAATTTGAGAAATAAGTGCTTGGAGCCCAGTTTTATAAGACTTAAAACAAAACAAAACAAAGAAACAAAGAAACATCCTGTGCTCCAGGGTTAAAATAAATATCCAAAATTAGTAGTCCAGTAAGTGGTATAATTTGAGTATAAAGTTGAGGTTAAAGACCATATCCTATTTCAAGTTTCTTGCTCTGTCTAGTAGAAAAAATTGCTTCTCATAAAGCAAAATGGATCATCATAGGACAATTTTTGGTCAACTCCAAAGCCTTTCTCTAAAAATAGCACGGAAACACTAAGAGACTCATAGGTAGCTTTCTCTATTCTCAAGTTTGTATCTATAATCCTGAAGTTTTTTTGGTTATACCATTGCAAGACAATTTGAACAAGAGAAAATAGGTGATTTTTTCTTTATAGAATTGTAGGGACTTACATGTAGAAGTCACAGTCCCACTTAATTGGAGAAGAGAGGCAGGAGTCTTGTTCATTATGGTTGATGCGTAGTAGCTTTGGGGATAAAGTAAAGCACTGGTTCCTGGTGGTATTGAAACATATGCTACTGATAAGAACAGCTTAAAGCTCTAAAAATATAGAAAATGGTACTAAAGCTTTCAAAAGTATGGGGGAAAATGAAAATAGAAGACTGAGTGAGTAGTCATCGCTCTATGTCGTTCTGCTTTGTTCCTCAGTGCTCCTCTTGAGATCATTGATTAAAATGACAAAGTAAGGCTGAGTGTGGTGATGCATGTCCTTAACCTCAGCTCTTGAGAGGCAAAGGAAAGTGGATCTTTGTGGGCAGCCTGATTGAAGGTGAGTTCCAGGACAGCCAGGGCTACACAGAGACACCCTGTCTGGAAAAACAAAACAAAACAAAACAAAAACAAACAAAACAAAACAAACAAACAAACAAACAAAAAACAGACAAGCAAACAAACAAAAAGCTGAAATAAAAATAAATAACTGAAACTGGGAAGACACAAATCTTAATAGTGATAGCCCAGGAGGGTGCTTCATGGATTCTCCAGCACGAAACTAATCAATTCATTAAGGATTCAGAGAGGTGGTTTGAAGAGTCTGATCTCTTTCTGTGTTATATAATCCAGTACAGATTTCTAGTTAGGAAACAGGATGGATTCTTTATGCTGGCTATCAGAGCTGTTCTGTTGTCTCTTCACCATTCCTTTGTATTCTTCTAAAGGAAAAATAAAAGTCTTGTTAACATTCCATTTTGTCACTCAGCTTGGACTCTGTGGTGGTTTGAAAGAAAATAGCCCCCACTGGCTCAAAGGGAGTGGCACTATTAGGAGGTGTGGCCTAGTTGGAGTAGGTAAGGTGTTGTCCAAAGAAGTCTGTCACTGGGAGCAGGCTTTGAGGTTTCAGAAGCTCAAGCCAGACTCAGTGTGGCATTTTTTCTTTTTGCTCCCTGCCTATCTAGACGTAGAGCTCTTCAGCTCCTTCTCCAGCACTATGTCTGCCTCCACACAACCATGCTTCCCATCATGATGATAATGGACTAAACTTCTGAAACTGTAAGCCAGCCCCATTTAAATGCTTTCCTTTATAAGAGTTGCCCTGGTCATGGTGTCACAATAATAGAAACTCTAAGATAAACGCTGTTCTGTATTTTCATTTGCACTTGCCAGGCTTCTTTTATTTTTATTTCAATTGTTTAAAAATAATTCCAGTGGAGTATAGCCCCATACAATTATAAAGTGAAATTAATTTTAAGGAGAATGGTGACACATTTTGGATGTCAAAGCATAGTCACACAAATAGCTGATGCTATTTGCTTATTTAATTTCTGTACTTATATCATGTATTTAACAAGTTGTAGGTCAGTAAAAATCCAGGAACCTTGTTGGGGAGACACTATATATAGCTCAATATCTCTCTTTTCTTTATTATACTACAGTGGTTGAATGTTTATTTTTTATTAGAATGTTCAAATTTCACTTTTAAACTCATTTTGACAAATATAACTAATTTAAAAAATCATCTGTGACATCATGGTTAAGTGGTTTGGGATTCTTCTGAATCATTATTATTTTTTCTTTTATAAAGGAAACAAATAACAACAAAAAGGGTTGACAGCCTTGATCTGTAATATATTGATGTTTCTTAATTGTCCCAGGCTCTTAAGTGGGCATCTGTAGCATGAAGCAATGTACTTGGGCCAGTAAAATGGCTTAGAGGATAAAGGAAATTGTTACCAGGCATGACCCTCTGAGTGATCCCCAAGAGTCACATGGCAGGAGTGAAGCATTTCCTGAAAATTGTCCTCTAATCTCTACTTACTTCCTGAAATGAGCGCATGTATGTGTGTGCATGTACACACACACACACACACACACACACACACACACACAACAGAAATGAAACATTACCCTTCAGTGTTGATTTCTGTAGATTGTAAGGATACACTCAGCATTTCTTAGGTTGGTCAGTTCAAAATATAATGAATGGGCTTTTCTATGAAACAGATAAAGAAGACAGGTTTGCAACAACATGCAAAAAATTCAGACATTTACATGAAGAATTAAAATTTTGAGCTGTTCTTGTTTCTTATATATTTATTCATTTTCTTCCTTTTGGAACTGACAGACACAAATCAATCATTTTACAAGCATTTTGTGTCTTGTATGATTTACAATTGGTTTGCTCTTTTAGGTGTTTTGTTTTGCTTTAATGGAAATATTAGTGTTTTGTCCACTTGTCCCATATCCAAACAATGCTGTCTCCAAAGAAATATCATGCCTGATCCTAATGGATTTTACAAATATAATGGGATAAAAATGAGCAACAGGAATGAAATAATAGTTAACATACAGATAGCAGGTGTTGTGGCCAGTATCTGTTCTAATGTCTAACCTGTACTAAAGCACTTGGGCACCTTACCTGCCTGTAAAGTGCCCACTGTTATGATGCTCCAGAGTGCTGTTGTTGCCTGCTTACCACTTTGCTAGGGTGAAGTGCTTTTGTCTTTGAGCATAAAATAGGGCTTCTTCCTGCAGATTCTATTCCTTTCATTAAGTTACTACAAATTAAATCTAACAGAGAAACTACAAAAACTCTGGTGAATTGAATGAATACTATAGTTTAGATATCCAGGGGCTCTGCCTTCCAGTCAGGCCATTTCACCAGGAAAAACTTTGTGGCAGCAGCTGGCCAAGACATTTTCCTTTCAATTTGTATGTTTACTTACAAATAATCCCTTTCAAAAGCAATATCTATTTGAAATTAAAAAAAATCTGTTCTATCATGCAGATATTTGTTAATTTTCTAATGTTGAACACACCTAAATAGCATCTGGGTAATTGTCTCTTTTTTCCTTTCCATCCACTTAAATGCAGCTGAACATTCTTTGCTTTGTTACCATAACTTCAAGCTTTACGTCTGCCCATTTTATATGTGTAGAATTTAGGTGAATCCTAGTTTTGTACAAGGAACAGTAAACAAAATCTGTCATAGGCATATCTGATGTAAATTTTGCACCATCACAGAAAAGTGCACAGTTGGATGCCCAATGATTATTTGAAAATTATCTGAAACTTGATGGTAAGAGAGGCACTGCTCAAATTCATAGTAACTTCATGTTGACACATGTTAACAGATGTGCTAAATTACCCAATACATAGATCTGTTACTTCTCAAGCATCTCTGGCTGTTTTCTATCCTATAGGAAAGCTCACAGGAACTAAATAACTCAGGAAGTCCCTGGAACTGACCAGATTCCATAGGCCTTTCCCTTCTCAAGCTTATATCAACTTGAAGGAATACTGAGAGACACTTTCAGAGCAGT
>CABHPH010045997.1:0-17709 GCA_902168325.1 Peromyscus nudipes | reverse complement strand
CATTTGGTTTCTTTCGATCATTCACTACATGGATGACTAGTTACCATTTTTAAATGTTGTGGTACATGCTTAATATGACCTCGACAAGAAAAAATGGTTGAGAAACAGTGCTCTCATAAGTTGTTTCATATGTGACACGTTATTGCAATAAAATCATAGCGTGCAGCGAGCTCAAGCATTTTTTTATGAACTTTAAGAATTTTGTTTGTATGAAATGCCATAATTCAATATTCATCAAGTAAACTAGTTGTAGGTCATTAATATATAAATTTTAAACTTAGGTTGATCATATAAGATTATTGAAACCATATCAAACCATATCCTAACCAATGTAACAAAAATACTGTCTTACTATTTAGTGATAATATCAATGTTGTAACTGATGTGATAATAATTACTGAATTATTGACATTTGCATTAAAAAGGGTTGAACTGCATGAAATCTCCTCCTGTTACTTACTTTTGCCCTTCCATAGGCTCCTTGATGATAATGCTGGCTTCACCCTTTTGCCTTCACTCAGAAGCTTCTCAGTAGAATTGAAAATTAATTTAATTCTTTCAAACTCTCACTAGGGAAGAGCACCCAGCCTCCAAATCTACCACGTTTACCTAGTCTCTCTGTATACTCATTTTGCAAACCCTGGGAATATAGATAGTTCCTCAATATTGTCAGCCGTGTGATTAAAATTCATAAAGATACTATTATATAATCTCAAAGAAGAAAGAAAGCTAACTTTAAATTATAGCTTCAAATTTCGCTAAACATTTCCTATAATCCTCATACTTTGTGAACATGTATTTTACCCAAACCACTACAGAATGGTATAGGGACCTTCAAAATATCTGGGTAATTAACTGAAATAACTCAACACACTCAGCAATTAGTGCAGGTACATGGAGAACTCAACGGAGTCTAATTGGTTGATGGCCTTTTGTCCATACAGGTGTCTGGTAAATTGACTTTTCTCTATCAGTATACTTTCATACTAGGGAGGTTTTATTTCTAACCTCCATGAAAGACTTGAAGGTCTTTATGGAGTGCCATGCCCTTGAGTATTCACTGGACCTGGTGACTTCGTTACAGTTGGCAGTATATGGCAGTGAAATGATGTCACCTCTGAAATAGGTTAAGCAATTCTGTGGTTTCTGTCCTTCACGTTTCCTGTGCCCCCTCAGTTGCTCACTCTGGTGAAGCCAGCTGTGATGGGATAATCTACCTCAAGGAAAGGTCTATACAGAAAGAAATGAAGACAACTCTGAGGAACTGAAATCCTTCCTGTCATTGGCTGTGAGGAATTGAATTTGTCATCAGTGACATTCCTGACACTTTAAGCTGATTATGTTAGTAAGGTTTGACATTCATATGCCAAAATATCTAATAAATATGGCCATTGTGGCTGGTCTTAAATGTCAACTTTACCACATCTGGAATTAATTAAAACCCAAATGGTTGGCTATACCAATGACAGACTTTTTTTTTCTTAATTAAATCATTTGAAGTGGGAAGACCCACTTCTAAAAGAGATCTTGGAGGTGAGAAGACATAACTTTAATTCAGTTCTTTTGAGTTGGGAAGATATATCTTTAACCTGGGTCACCCCTTTCCATGGTAGCCTATATGAAGGACAGGGAAGAAGGGAACTTAAACCTTTTTGCCCGTTTGTTCTCACTGCCACTAGCAAATTCATTCTTTCACTTGCATTGAAGCCTACTTCTTAGAGATTGTGACCTATACCGAAGACCAGCTGAGACATCCAATCTTGTGGACTGAACAACCACTGAATTCTTGGACTTTCTACTCATAGACAGCCATTATTTAACTAATTGGACCACAACCTCTAAGCAATTCTGATAATTATTTGTGTGTGTGTGTGTGTGTGTGTGTGTGTGTGTGTGTGTGTGTGTGTGTGTAATCATTCTATAAATTCTGTTCTTCTAGATAACCCTGACTGATACAATGACTTTAGGGGAAAAGGACTTATGTTAGCTCGTGGTTTCAGAAGCTTTACTCATAGTCTGCAACTCATGCGTCTGGACTGGCGGTAAGATAGACAGACCATAATGGGAGCAGAGTATGGAGGCTACCTCATGGAACACAGGAAGCAGAGACATTTGATTATAATCAGCATCTCCATCTCCAGTTATTCTACTTAAGACATTTTCTCATTATTTGCACTCTAATCATGGTTAATACATCATTCCAACACTCAATATTAAGAGTATATTGCTTTTAATTATTGTGACAGAATGATGCAATATTCTAAAGAAATTTAAAAAATTTGTTTATACTAAAGCTAATAAAAGAAAGAAAAACTGAAAACAAAAGCAAACCAAATAAAATTTAATGTGTTATTTAAGCATATATATAATATATATATACATATTATTAGAGTAATAAATTTAAACTTCATTTAAAGTTACTAAATATCAAAGTATATTCTCACTTAGCAATATAGCAAATATGTAAATATAGAAACAAATGTTAATTTTAGCAATTAAATTCTTCCATATATAAATTTTATTTAATGTCAAAACCTATACAACACTTTAATTGCTGATGTACATTTATAAGAATATTTTCATAGATGTTTTAAATTTTGAGTAGATTATACATAAAGCATTCAAACAATAGGAAACAGACAATCTAAATTCTTAGCTTAGAAAAGATCCTCCCAAATATCACATTTTTGGATGAATTTCAATATTGTACTAAGTGAAACATATTAATAAGCAATTTGGCAAAGGAGGACATAAAAGTGTGTGCTATACTATGCCTGATGATGCTTTGTTTGGCTCCCCTAACTTAAGGAAAGACATTTCAGTGGGAATTGTTTAATAATTTAGTAAGAGATAGAGATATTTTGGAAAGAACACTGAGAAGCTGAGCATTTAATGGCTGGCAAGGAACATGGGAATGAGAACAGCTTGCAGAATGGAGACTATAAATAAAAAATAAGAAAGATTTCTAGACTGTCTCAAAAACCGAATAAACTCAAACTCTCACAGTGTCAGAATTAACTTGATCTATATTTTAAGGGGAAAACTAGAGAGTAAAAAAATAAGTGAGCTCAGGTTTCTATGGAACTGAACAATTCATGATAGGTAAGACAGAGATTTTATGTTCAAACCTTCAAGTGACTTCTGGTATGGCTAAAGACACACTTTTAAGCACCCCAGGCAGAAGTGTTGAGTTAAATGCCTGAGTCTACCAAGTGCACACGTGGGAAAGCTGTTCAGAATTTGGCTATGCAGTAAGTCAAGTTCAATTTTTTTCAGGCCAAATAAACTTTCTCTGTGCCTAGAATTATGCAAACGTGATTGCCTCATTGATCTAATTAATGAGATGCAGATATTCTCCAAATTAAGAATGGGGTACTTTACTATATCTGGGATACATTTGGCTGGGAAGCACAGCAACTGATTTAATGTTGCTGAAATGCTGAAATTTAGTCTGAGATGTGTTTGGTAAGAAATTAAGCACTATCCAGTGCTGTAGGATGGTCTGTATGTCAAATTACTCTGATTGGTCAGTGGCTAGGCAGGAAGTATAGGCGGGACTAACAGAGAGGAGAAAAGAACAGGAAGGTGGAAGGAGACACAGCCAGCCGCCGCCAGGACAAGCAGCATGTAAAGACGCCAGTAAGCCACAAGCCACGTGGCAAGGTGTAGATTTATAGAAATGGATTAATTTAAGATATAAGAACAGTTAGCAAGAAGCCTGTCACGGCCATACAGTTTGTAAGCAATATAAGTCTCTGTGTTTACTCTGCCCTTTTCCAGTTCCACCATGCTGTTCCCTTATGTTCTCATCCCTGTGGTTGATATATTGTGTACTCCAATAAACTTATCTGGGGTCAAAGAACAGAATAGCCACTAGATAGATATAGAAGCCAGGCATGGTGGCACACACACCCTTAATCCCAGGACTTGAGATCTCACGTCTTGCTTGGGAAAGACACACACTTTTAATTCCAGGAAGTGATGGCAGGAAGCAGTAAGGTATACAAGGCATGAGGACCAGGAACTAGAGGCCTTTTTTAAGCTTTTAGGCTTTTAGCAGCAGTTCAGCTGAAATCCATTCAGGTGAGGAATCAGAGGCTTTCAGTCTGAGGAAACAAGATCAGCTGAGAAGTTGGCAAGGTGAAATTAGCTGTGGCTTGTTCTTTTTCTCTGATCTTCAATGGTTCACCCCAATACCTGGCTCCAGGTTTGTTTTTATTAATAAGACCTTTTAAAATTCATGTTACATCTGGTGCGCAACTTGTCGGGTATGAATTCTCGAAAAAGCTACCTGCCTGTGGCCTTGCGGGCCCCAACATAGGCCCAAGCTGCATGTGGCCAGTTGTGGTGGCACATGCCAGTAGGATTTGCTAAAGGAGACAGAAGCAAGAGGATCCCGAGTTCAAGGCCAGCCTGGGAGGCTTGCCGAGGAAAAGCTGAGGCCGGGGCTGGGCCACAAACATTGGCGAAGGACCATGGAGGTAGCGGCTTCTGCTCTGAGCTACAAGCTACTTCTCATTGTGTTGGTGGCGATGGTGACACTGCTGTCAGAGATGGAGAGTTTACTGCTGCTTCTTCAGAGAACAATTGCCAGACCATCGTGGTACAAGAAAGCATTGGCCAAGGTCAGTTTGGAGAAGTTTAGCGAGGAAGAAATGGTGGGGAGAAGCTGCTGTAAAGATATTCTCTTCTAGGGAAGAACGTTTGTGGTTCCAAGGGGCAGACATTTATCAGACTGTGATTGCTCCAAACCACAGAGGACACACACACACACACACACACACACAAAATCTGCAGGGAACCATGACCAGGCCTAACAGTGACTTTGAAACCTTCAAAAAGATGAAGATGATGGGATACAATCACGATTCCACCTGAACTATGATAAAGCCATTAAGCTGATTAACACCAACAAAAAAATCTGCTTTGGACTACAAACTACTCGGGACAATTTCAAGATGGCTAGCTGAGATAATTCAGCCTCACAGACTAGTCGAACAAGTACTTGAGATAAGCCCCATACTTTTGCATTATGCAGAGGTTAGACAACAAATGATACAGCTGCTGTGGGATAATGCCCTTGTACACTGGTTAATAAAACACGGATTGGCCAGTAGCCAGGCAGGAAGTATAGGCAGACAAAAAGTATTCTGGGAAGAGGAAGGGCACAGTCAGGAGTCGCCAGCCAGACACAGAGGAGGCAAGATGACAAGGCAGAACTGAGAAAAAGTACCAAGCCACATGGCTAAACATAAATAAGAATTATGGGTAAGAGCTAGTCAGTAATAAGCCCGAGCTAATGATCATACAGTTTATAAGTAATATAAGCCTCTGTGTGTTTACTTGAGTCTGAGCAGCTGCAGGACTGGGTGGGACACAGGAATACTTCTAGCCACACATAGCAAACTCTCTCAGGACTTGACAATTAACCCCAAAACTTTCTTTTCAGGATTTCCTAAAGATGCCTTCGCCCCCAGACAGCAAGAAGTAATTTTAAGAAAACAACATCCACATTTCCAAGAGGTGGGGTGGGTTGTTTTTGGTTGCTTGATTTATGGATATTGTCATTGTTTAAGATGGTTGGTTACAAGTTGTTAATTGTTAATGGTCAGAAAAAAAAAGCTAAACAAAGGAGATTTGGTTCAAGATTCTTGTTTAAAAAGAGAGAGAGAGAGAAAGAAAAAAGAGGATATAAGATAGATAGATTATTGAATCTACTCTGAAAAAAAAGATATAGAAATAACAGAATAAAAGGGTAGATTATCGAATCTACTCTGAAAAGGAAAAAGGGAAGATATAGAAATGATAAGATAAAAGGTAGATTTTTGAATCTACTCAGAAAATAAAAAAAAAGAGAATATGGATATAAGATAAAAAGATAGATTAATGAATCTACTTTTAAAAATGAACTACTTGATTTAAATAGGAGAAGTAATGAAATTTTTTGTCTGAATTTGTCAAATGTTAATGGACTGGACATTGTTAATGTATATAATAGAGTTTTTTGTCTGAATCTGTCAAATGTTAATGGACTAGACATTGTTAATGTAATTCTTGACTGTATATATCATATATACTTACTGTATATACTTTTTCTTGTATCAGTTATAACTTTTAAATTTTAAACAAAAAAAGGAAATATGGTTGATATATTGTGCACCTCAATAAACTCATCTGGGGTCAGAGAACAGAATAGCCACTAGATAGAAATAGAAGCCAGGCATGGTGGCACACACACACACCTTTAATCCCAGGACTTGAGATCTCATGTCCTGCTTGGGAAAGACACACGTCTTTAATCCCAGGAAATGATGGCAGGAAGCAGAAAGGTATATAAGGCATGAGGACTAGAGGTCCTTTTCAGCTTTTAGGCTTTTAGCAGCAGTTCAGCTGAGATCCAATTGGGTGAGACTTTCAGTCTGAGGAAACAAGATCAGCTGAGAAGTTGGCAAGGTGAGGTTGGATGTGGCTTGTTCTGTTTCTTGGATTTTTCATGGTTCACCCCAATACGTGGCTCCAGGGTTTTTTTTTTATTAATAAGACCTTTTAAGATTCATGTTACACATCACCCGTTCCCTCCCCTGTATTGCACCCCCACCCCCAGTTTACTCATAGAAATCTCATCTATTTCCCCTCCCAAGGCAATCCATGTGTCCCTCTTAGGATCCTCCTTGTTAGCTAGCTTCTCTAGAGCTGTGAGTTGTTGTCTGGCTAACCTTTGCTTTATATCTAGTATCCATTTATGAGTGAGTACATACTGTGTTTGTCTTTCTGACTCTGGGTTACCTCACTCAAGATGATATTTTCTAGTTCCATCCATTTGCCTACAAATGAACAGATCTATTTCTGTACTTTTGCCCTACCTTGTTCCTTCACTCCTTATGAAAGATGTACTCCAGAGGTCTTGACCAGCAAACTTCCGTTATCTTCCTCTTTGATTATGGCCAGGATCAGTTAACTGAAGGTCACTTGTCACTGCCAGTCAGCCAAGTCTCTTTCCCATGATGTCACTGATCCTCCAATTACTCCTTAATTAGGAAAATATGAACCCCTTGCCTCAAACCACTGGTGCCTCATATCTTTAATTTTTTCTTCTTTCTTTCCTCCCCAAAACATAAAGTTGTACAATCATACTTTATACTAGGGAACTTTTATATCTACAAACTATATCCCATGGACCAAATCCAGCTTGCAGTCCACACTTATAATCTTGGAGTTAAGGACAAGGTTTATATTTATAAATGGTTACAATTAAAATGATTGGGTGAATGAATTTTGTGGGTATATTCTCTAACATTCTCAGGAGTAATGGTATCGGGGGGTTATCTGTGCAATTCAATAATATGACCTTTTTCATCAGTCATCTCACCCTAGAGAAGCATGCCTTGATATCTTTTTCTCTTCCTATGAATAAGTAACTCATGCCTAGAACACAGAAACTGAAAAAGAAATCTGTGCTACAAATAGCAACTATCAATTTTTGAATAATTATTATGTACCAGGCACTTAAAAGCATAATCTTATTTGATCCTCTCAAGAACTCCACAAGGTATTATTCATATATTAGCAATGAAAAAAATAAGATTCTGAGAGGTTAATTGCTCAAATTCACAGAGAAGGTAAAGTGTCAGAGCTCCAGCTGGGGCCTTTAGAGATACAAACCTCATCTTTCTTCCACTGTGCTGAGTGAGATAATGACAAAGAATGTCTTCAGGGTCAGGCATATTAGTTAATAGTTGATTGTGGAGGAACCATTAGATGAGTCAAATTAAGTTTCAAAAGAGTACTTATCATCACCTCAAAGGATTAAAAGGGTATTGTTCTCCACCATGAGTCACAGTGGCTAAGAAGCCTGTGTGTTGGAAAATAATCCAGATTTATCAAACAGGGCTACATGTGGGGGTTATTTTGAATACAACAAATGCATAAGTCACTTCTTAACTCCCATATGACTGCAACCTAAGACAGTCAAGTATGTTGCAGAACCTTTGCTTTTTTTTCTTTGTTTGTTTGTTTTTTATTTTTTGAGACAGGGTTTCTCTTTGTAACAGTGTAACAGCCCTAGTTGTCCTGCAACTAGCCCGGTAGACTAGACTGGCTTTGAACTCAAGGAGATCTGCCTGCCTCTGCCTCCTGAGTGCTGGGATTAAAGGCGTGCACCACCACTGCCCAGCAGAACCTTATTGTTTTATAGCTGCAAAAACACAGTGGTTTCACTAGAAGATCTCCCTTACTTCCTCCAAAACCTAGAGGTTGTTTAACTGATAAAACATAAAACAAACCAAAGAATCAGCAACTTACCAATCAAAATTGAATTCAGTTAAAATTATTTTAAACTAATAACTGAGTAGTTTTTTTGCTTTTTACAGGAAAAAACACAGTTCTCCTTTATTCTAGCCTAAGGTTTTCTGATAGGACTAATCAGTTCCAATAAAGAAATTCACATACAAAAAAGGAGGCAGTTCTCACATGTAGTTAAAAATTCCCAAGCACGACACAGTTTCATACTTGCATAAATACTCTCTTTAAAGGCTCTATCATTAAAATGACAGAAAAACACATTTTTCTAGTTTTCAGTGTTCCTTCTGAATGGCCTCTCATGCTTCCACTATCTCTAAGGATTTTTAGATTATCTGCAAATTCATAAGGTGTCCAAAGCTGTTGGCATCCTACTGATTCAGATTCAACTTTTTGCTTGACCCTTTTGGGTGTTTAGCTTGAGTAACTCAGTATCCTCACAGAGCTTGATCTGATTGTATTTCTTTATAGGTTTACATGTGGCTTCAAAAGACTGATATTCTATTTGAAAATGAGAGCATGTCTCTGCATCTGTTTCCCAGTATTGATTTCTGCTTAAGTACACAGATACCACTGCAGCTGGATGGTGGAGGGAATCAGGATATTCTACATGTTCTCACGATTTTCTCTTAACACTTATTGTATGCTTACTGCTTCAGACAAATGTTCATTTAATATTCATAACTCTATTAAATTCCATTAAATAAATATTATTGTCCTTACATGTACAAAAGAAGCAACCATCTAAAGGACAATGAGATGAGATAAAGACTCAGGCTCATTCAGTAATATGCCTCAGATCAGTGTGCAAATTCAGCCATTCTGATAATACAGCTTGTTTCATCATAAAACTGTCATCTTTCTAGTAATCATTTCTGTGCATTAACCTTCTTTGATAAAAAGGTTTTCAGCACTTTTATTTTCTGGGTGAGCAGAATACTCTCATAAATATTATCCTTAGTAATGTATGATCTGTTGTCCCCAGAAGTGAACATAGATGGAGTGACCAAATGTCTGGAGACACATCTACAAATTTACAAGGGAAATTTTCATTCACACACAACATTGCTTTCTAAACTTCATGTTAATTTCTAAGTCTTGTATGGTTGTTTTAACTTATGTCTTTAAAATATGAAAAAATACAGATGTGTATTTTTACACTGATAGTTTCTCTGTTATGTAATCCAAGGCCACAAAATACTATCTGGGTCATAGTAATATTTCACTAAATAGTTCTTTAATATAAAATAAACATTTAGGAAGATATTTTCACAGAGGAAAAACATTTATCAACACTGGTTTTGTCTGGTTAGGATAAAGAGAACTACTCGCAACTTCAAACTAATAGAGTGAAATATTTTTAAAAATTGTATATTTACATTATTAAACATATATTTTAGAACTTATAACTCAGGAAATAATTCATAACAAAATCATTTAAGTCTGTTATGTGTTGTATATGTATTTTTGTGTCAATAATACCGAAATCAACTTTGTGCACTGAGGTATTCTTGACAATGGTATTGACTGGTGTGGATGTTTTTCAAGCCCATATGAGATAAGAGATAAGAGATAAGAGGGTATTAGAGACAAAGGAAGCTTTAAGAGTAAGTTCATTTCCCACATCAAAAAGTAAAATAATATTTGCTCAATGTGTTTCAATATTCTAAAATTTTATGTATTGCCAGAAATAAGAAAATATATGTTATTGCATATGCAAACTATTTCAAAATCTTGGTGTCACTGACTAAATCTAAATCTTGTCGGTAGGATGATTTTAATTATAGTGTAACATATTCTAAAACCTTGACCATCAATTTTCCTCCAGACTTCCTTAGCCCTCTTTCTGTCTGAGTCCCTAAGTATTTATAATTCACAAAAAATAAACTGCCACAAAGATCACACTAAATACATACTCATATACACACTAACCTATAAACACTAAAACACATGTCCTTATAAGTGTGCATGTGCGCGCGCGCGCGCGCGTGCGCGCGCGCACACACACACACACACACTTTGGAGCATTATTGTTAATATGTAGAAAGCATGCCTGACTGTATTATTGTTGTCTTTGCTAAGTACCGTATCAACTCATCCTCTTAGAAACCCCAGACACTACTGGAAAGAGTGCTTGCTGAAGAAATTATCTCCTTCTGCTGCTAGCGAAGAGCCCGCTCTTTCTTCTCTGTACGTAATCCTTATGCCCTTGTTTGAAATTTCTCATGAAAAATACAGCCTAATCCCTAGTGTATTTCTCAATGGAGCATTTGTGTTTGTGTTTCCTTGGCCTAGTTTAACTCTTAGGAAAATCGTAAAACATCTAAATGACTTTATTGTCTCTTCAGTTTCCTTATTTAGGAGACTTGGATTGTAGCTGCTTCTACAGAGCTCCATTGTACTTGAGATTTACAGATGAATAAACAAAGACATTTCTAAAATGAATTAATTGGTTTTCTGGAATTTTTCTGTAGTGTTATTTTCTGTACTCATGAAAAAATCTATTCAAGACAATATTTCACAACTGAGACATTGAAGTGTTCATATCAATGAACTTTTGAACCACAAAGACAAAATGTAGGCACAATTACAGAATGGTACATTTCACTGATAAGGACGTTTCCATTTCACACCATGCACTAATTGTTTCCAAATCCATAAGCACTTCCTATAAAATTGTATCTAAACGTCTAGATTCTTCTGACTTAGCAAACCAAAATTTTATATGGAAACATGACTGTAGGTAAAAGTGTGCTCAATGAACTTTATAACTCATAAATTTATGTTTATTATTGTATTAATACAAAATAATCATTATGAGGTTTAATGACAGAAAATTGAGTAGTATCATATTATTATCATTTAAAATTACACAGACACACACATGTGATACTCACAGATTTAACTGTTTTTGCTATGTTCATAGCAACCTGAAATTGAAAATTCTGTTCCTATTGCATGCTTTATACATGTTCATTTCAAAGACATAGTCTGCCTTTTACAATGTTTGGGGCTGCAAACTGATACACCCCTTATGAAAAACAATGTGGATATTCCTCAAAAAGCTGAACATCAATCTACAAGGTTCAGCTATAGGAATCTTGGACATACATCAGAAGATTTCTACATCTTACTACAAAGATAGTTGCTCATCTATATTCATTGCTACCCTATTCATTATAGGCAGAAATTGGAAACAGCCTAATTGACTAATTGAATGGAAAATAAAAACATAGTACATCGACATAATGAAATATTATTCAGCTGTTAAGAAAGTTGAAATTGCAAAATGTGCAGGTAAATGGATGAAACTAGAAACAATCTTCCTGAGTGAGGTTACCCAGACACAGAAAGACAAATACTGAATGTTTTCCCTTATGTATGGATGTTATCTTTTAAGTTTTATATATGTGTGTTTCAATCTAAATAATCTCAGAGGTTACAAAATGTTAAAAAGGGTCAGCAAGGGACCAGGGAGAGGACAGGATCCTAACAGGAAGGTGAAATAGAGTATAGTATTACAAAGGGACAAAGGGGAACTAGAACAGGAGGATTACATTGGGAGGAGCAGAGGAAGGCAGCATGAAGGAGGGAATATGTGGAGGGAAAATCAACAATAAAGGCCTCTTGGAGGGCCATTTGCAAACCTATTGCTGTTGAAGATTTCTAAAATACATACATCTGTGAAAAGAATTTAAATGGAGTTACCATATAATTCATAAGAATGCCCCAACTAGACATTTTATGCCACCAAGTGAAACACCCAGCGGCAGGCATGGGTTATATTTTGTTGAGTTCTTGGTCCAATGAGTCTCATCGACTCCTATACATCACAAGCTATTTATGAGAATGTTGGCTACTCTCCATAGCCAGTTGCTGAAGACACAATCTTATTTGTATCATTTAACATGGAGAAATTGAGCTGTTGCCCAGCTACAAGTTTTACCCTTACTGACTAGTGTTCATGGTGCTAACAGGTACTTTGCAGGATACCTGAGGAAAAAAGTAACCATCAATTTCATCAGCTACAAACCCTATGACCTAAAGCCCGCCTCCAAAATATAGGGGTGCAATAGTGGTACAAATGTTATGGGAGTAAGCAATCACTTTTTGACTGGATTTATGCCTACTTTATAAGATGGAATCCATAGCTTACACTGCCAAGTGGCCAAGAACCTGAGATCAAATAGTTCAAGGGCCCTGGGGGAAATTTTCCTACTACTATTGTACTAAAGGAGCATACCAATAAAATGACTTCTGTTGACATATATCACTCTACTCATAAAGTAGAGCATTGTTAATCCCTTATCAGAAAAGCGTCTTCTTACAATAGATGGTAATTAACAAAATAGGCCCACAACTAAATAATGTGCTAAGAGTGAGAGTCTTTGGAACACTCTTCCCTAAATGTTAATATCTTTTCATCAATCCCTCAAATCAAGGCTCATGGAACTATACAGAAGAGAAGATGAAAAAATTATAAAAACCAAAATGGTGGATTACTCCAAGAAAATAGCGTTTTCCAGAGACAATGAAGTTGATGCACAAATGACTTCACAGAGACTGTGACAGCACATATAAGTCCTGTACAGATGCAAACCAGGCAAAATCCCAGCAGTGAGAAGGGGAATTGGACACAAATCCCCACCCTTAGCCAAGATGTTATCTGTAATTGATACCCACAGACAAGGGAAAAACCAGATTTCTCCAATGGAGTGTCAGTAGTGTATCAACTATACACCACACCAGGCCCTAAGCACAGAAATAGCTGGCCAACAACAACAAAAAAAATTCATAAATCTTTGTGGGGGGGGTGAGGGTGAGAGTGTGTGCTTTTTTGATTTGTCTTCCTATTTTTTTATCTTATTGACTTTCTTTTTGTCAGTTTGTTTTGATTTTGGTTTTTGTTTGCTTTCATGGTTTTAATGAAGTTATTTTTAGTGTTGTTGCTTTGTTTTTTTTCAAGAGAGGAACATAAAGTTGGGTGGGTAGGGAGGTAGGAAGGTTCTGGGCAGAGTTGGGAGAGGGGTAAAAGTATGATCAAAATATGTCGCCTAGAAATAAATAATGAATTTTAAAACTCAAACTGTTTTAAAGTTTCTGTGATACATGATATGAAGAACCAACCATTCCTTCTAGAGGGTAGACACTTACTGGACAAAGAATCTTCATCCTCTCTCACGTTTCAAATGGTGAATCCTGGTATTATTAGCCAAAAAAAATTATTGAAGGGAAAAAAGAGGAAGAGAGTAAGTTGGGAAGAGCTGGAAGGATCATAGGAAGTAAAGGAACAAACGCTGTGTTTGTTGTCACTTTCCTAGATGACTGAGTACGCAGCAGAGAGGGGCTGCTGCAGAGCGAGTTACAAAAACTGTCCACTCAAGAAGCATGTGCTTCTTCACTCTATACAACTAAGAAGCAAACACTAAAATCTGGGCACACTGGCGATTTTACCAGAAGATAACTCCAGTGAAAAGAAAAAAAAAGAAGGCCTTACAAAACAAGAAGAAACAATGTCAAAAAAATAGTAGATGGGGAAGAGATAATCAAAATTACAGCTGAAATTAAGGAAATGGAAATTTTAAAATACAAATCAAAAAATATAAATGGGAAGTCATTTATTTTTAAAAGATTGACAAATCTTCAACCAAATAACCCAAAAGAAAGAGAAGAAATTCAAACAATAAAATCGAACATGAAATGGGAAATATTACAACAGACACTGAGGAAATTCAGAGAATCATAAGGTCATATTTTAAAAATCTATATTCCTTCAAACTAGAAAATACATAAGAAAAGGATTAATTCCTAGATCTATTGGATCTATAACCAAAGTTAAATCATCATGAAATAAATGACTTCAATAGAGCCATAACATACACTTGGATAGAAGAAGTAATCTAAAATCATCAACCAAAAATACCTAGGGCTAGATGTATTCATTGCATAATTTTATCAAATCCTCAAAGTAGAACTAACACCAATATGTCTCAAGCTAGTCCATAAAAGAGAAAATTATAGAATAATTCTGAATGCTTTTTTATGATGCCAATATTGTTCCAATAAGAAAACTAGACAGAAATCTAACATGAAAAAGGGAAAATACAGATCTATGTCTCCAATGAAGTTAGAAACAAACATCAAGTAAACAACTAACAAATTATTAAATGAAGAAAAACTCAAAGGCTTTCCACTGCATTCATGGGCAAGACAAGGATGATGCCCTCTTTCTCTCTTCTGTTCAATAGACTGCTTGAAGTCTTTGCTACAGCAACAAGACAAGTGAAGGAGATAAAGAGGATATGAATAGCAAAGTAAGAGTTCAAAGTCAAAGCATCTTCATTTGCCTCAGTGGAGGAAATACATCAATACATCAGTGAGGGCTCACTTTGATCACAGCCTTGCTTCCAGTTTCTCTCTCTCTCTCTCTCTCTCTCTCTCTGTGTCTGCTTCATGGTTGGGGTTGAAAATGTGATGTCTTAGCTTCCTGTTTTTGAAGCCATGCCTGCTACTATCTGCCATGCCTATGCCTTTCTATGATAAACTTGTATCCCTGTTGAACTACAATTAACTCTCTCTTCATTGAGTTGCCTTTGGTTATGGTATTTCATCACTACAATGAGATAATAACTAAATGCAATCATAAAACTTAAAAACCCCTCCATACCAAAGTACATCATCATTTGAGTTAAGAGGAAGAATATAGAATGGGAAAGAAATTACCAGCTACCCATCTAACAGATGGATAGTATCTAGAAAGTATGCAAAAAACAAACAAACAAACATCAAGAAGATAACCAACTTGTATATTGGGCCTAGAATTCAAAAGGGAATTATCAAAAGATAAAATATGAGTATCTGAAAACTATTTTCCCTTAGTCTTCAGAGAAATGCAAACTAAAATTCCTTTGGAATGTCATCTTATTCCAATCTATACGGTTATGATAAGAAGACAATTGATGAAAAATGGTGGTCTGGGGGTATTAAAATAGTACATAGTGGATATCAGTGCAGAGGTTTCTCAAAAAGCTAGAAATAGATTTGTTCATGATACAGCATATTGCTCTTGGGTATATATACCCAAAGGAAGACTATCTATCTTACTACAGAGATTCCTGATCCATGTTCATTGCTACTCTGTTCACAAAAGCAAGGGAATGGAAACAGCCTAGCTGTCCATCAAAAGATTGATAGATAATAAAAATATGGCATTTCCTAGGTAAGTGGAATTGGAAGCAACCATTCTAAGTGAGGTAATTCAGACCCAGTAGGACAAAAATTACATGTTTTCCCTCCTTTGTGGATGCCAGCTTTGATTCTTCAGATTATGAGTACTTCATTTGGAATACTCACAAATACCATTTACTAATTACTAATTAGTAATTACTTATGTGCAATGTGGAGGGAGTATTGCAAGAGTGTAGAGATAGAACACAGTGATGTCAGGGCTAAGGGGGAATAATGGAACAGGAGGATTAATATGTGGTGGTGGGTTGAAAAACAGGGTAGAGGAGGTAATACAGGGGCTGGGGTGATAACTAGCATAAAGACCTTCTGAAATATAAATATATATATATGTATATATGTGTGTGTATATATGTGTATATGTGTATAAATACAGAAGCTTCCATATATATACATATGTGTGTAGATGTATGTTTAAATATATACATATATATCCATTTTTAATAGACTTAACATATAACTAGGAATAATGCTCCTACTAAATGCCACAGGCTAACAAATACAAACCCAACATCTGGAATGGGTTCCCAGTACTGGTGGTGTTGGCCAGTGAGGATCCATATACCAGCAAATGTTAAAAGTTATTATGATATCTTTTGGTTACCTTCTAGAACTTTATTTTAAGACTATTGCTGCAAACATTAAATATTTGAGTCACAGAACTTGAAGCAATTAAGCTGATATTGGTCTGGAAGCTTTATTCCTACTGGTGAGCTTTCAAATGCTGGAAGGTGGTTCACCTGCTATACTGCTATCCAAGGAGAAAAGTAATCACCAGCCATATCCAGGTACGTACTCTGTGAGCCATATTACAACTTCCCCCGAGCAACTTATGCTCATTGGTGTAATACTGGCACAAATGCTAGGGAAGTAACCAACCACTTTATAGCTGAGTTTGAGGTCTGATCCTCAAAATGAAACTCATGACTGTAACCAGTGTTAGAGCCAAGAACCCGTGGCTAGAGAAGTTATAGGCCTTAGGGAAGGACCTACTGCTATTATTATGGCAATGGTACATACTACTAAACTGACTGCTTAAAAATTCTCATTATGCACTGATTAGTGAATTTCTCCAATTTCATCCAATCTCATCAGAGAATCTTCTATTTGTAGATGGAAATTTGAACAGAGACTCACAACTGGTCAAAATGCCTAGAATACGTGACTCTAGGGTGCTCAGCTCTAATTGGGACACCTATGTTACATCCTTCTCCCCCAAAAGCTCAAGGATCATTTTGGAAGAGACAATAGAAATCATAAAGACCAGAGACCATGGATAACTATGAGGAAGTTGTTTTCCGGATTCAGAAGGGCAGTTGCATGTGTAAACTCATGGTGATTGTATTAGTATGTACAAGACCTGAGCAAGCTCAAGACAGACAAAATTTCAGCACTGAGCAGCAAGTTAAGCATGAATTCTTACCCTTAGCTCAGGAACTATTGGTAATTTGTACCCATGGAGAGATGGAGACTTAGTTTTCTTCAAGAGTACGGCACCTGGCAGTTCTAACACTCTTCAAAGACTGTCCACATGCACAAGAGTATACAGGCAACACTGGTTGCAGTTGATATGTTTCTAAGAAACAAAAGTGAATGAGTTAACAAAGTTGAGTATGTGTGGAATAGGATGTTGATTTGTAAAAAGATGTGGGAGTGAGATGAATATGATCAAAATACAATGCATGAAATTCTCGAAGGCTTAATAAATCACTTAAAAAGAAAAGACTGTACAAATGAAGATTTTAGCAGAGGGGTCTATATATTAATTGGTCTACATTACAGTTTGGCATGGCACTACTTTGATTATTGGGGCATAAGCAGCAAATACGTTCACAATTATTTAAAAAGATAGACATAACTTTGATCAAACTCAAAGAGAATAGAAATATATACTCCCAAGGAAGAAGATATAGGAATATTGGAATATACATCATTTGGAGAAACTAAAATGAATTAATATGCTTCTCCTTTTCCCTTCCTTTTTTGATGGGTTTCCATGGGGATCTTTGTATAGCAACTGACTACAGATGAATGTATATGTGCTCTAACAGAGTCTGTTTCAATTAAAGATTTACTGCATTATCTCCAGGGGTGTATAAAAATTCAACTAGAATTTATTGAATGATTTATATGAACCTAACATTATCTAAATGTTCTGTGAGAAAC
>CABHPH010045992.1:0-17484 GCA_902168325.1 Peromyscus nudipes | reverse complement strand
TATCTAAGCACCCAGAATAATAGCAAATATAGTGTGTACTGTACTCACCTTAAAATCAGACATTAACCTATTAAAAATCATGTTTAAGTGAGAATTTTATGAATAAGATTTTCAGATTTCTATGATTAGCACTGTATTCTAGCAACATTAAAGTTTTTTGCATTAGTTATTGCTAAATGTGTGTGATACTTTTAAAACTATTTTGGCAGATTTTTCCAATTTAAAGTTATATATAGATACTGACAAAATCAAATGAGTGAAGATTATGATGAGGAAATTAAAGTGTTAATGAAATCACAGATAGCTTATCTTTCACCAAAGTATGTCCGCTGGCTAGTTAAATGCATCATTTACAGAATTACTGTTGATGAATAAGTATGAGTAGGAAGAAATTACCTATTTCAAAATTTCATTACCTCAGAGGAATTTGATACCTTAGGTTTTTGCAGCATTACAAATTTCAGAATGAAATGGTTACAAGTCTACTTGCATAGCAATCTTTCTAAGAAAATACAATGAAATTAATTTCCAGAAATTCATTCCAACTTAATACTAGTCTCTACAGTTCCTTTAGCTTCTATGGTAACAAAATTTGTAAGTTCCCAAGAGATAAATATTATAAAAATTGAAGAATTAATATCAAAAATCCAAATACAAAGGTAAGTCTAAAAAAATCTACTATGAGAATTCAAAGATGCAATGGTTCTTCATTGGCGATCTTTAGAGACTTGGGGCCAAATGTGACTGATATTGTAAAAATACATGTTATTTACTTCTTTCTCATTAAAATGTTAAGTAACTTGAAATTGAGGAAGCAGGTTTCAAAATAATTTGAAGGCAATGAAAGCCATAATAACAAATTTATACAAAATAATATTAGAATTACTTTTTAAAAAATAAGAATCAATTTAACCTTTTATGGACATACAAAAGAAAAAATGTAAATTTTATATTTTTATTTTGAAACATTCAACCCAGGATGGCAAGACAGCTCAGAAAGTGAAGGGGTCGACTGCCAAGTCAGATAACCTGTATTCAATGCCAAGGGAATGACACAAAGAAAGGAGAGAATCAGTTCCAGCAAATTGTCCTCCAGCCACCATGTCATACGCACATGGTACCCCACACATAAAATAAATGCATACACAAGATTCAATAAAGTAAATAGTCAAGTGCTTATTCTAGAAAGATTGGTAATGCAAACTTTATTAAAGATCATATATTTATATATGTAAATAAATATGTAACTATATATAAATATATGCATGCAATAATTAGTAATAATTAGGGGAAAGGGGCTAGGCTATGAATGTGAAGGAGAGTGGGAAGGGGTATCAGGAGCATTTGGAGAAAGAAAAGGGAAGGGAGAAATGTAATTATAATCTCAAAATTAAAATTTTAAAAAAGCATTAGCTGGCTCAAAATACCTTGGTTTTTTAATAAACTATTTTCAATGATGTTAAATTTAGTCAATAGTAGCATTTTCTAACACACATACATTTGCACTCACACATACACATACACACACACGTACATATATATGTGTATGTACACACATATTATGTATGTACATATGTACATAAAATATATATATGTCTTTTGACTAAGCCATACAATTATCTATCAGGCAAACATGTAAATTTGGAAAACTTTATAAACTCTCCTAACAGTAGGAGTTATTAATATTCTGAAATTCAAGGATTTTAGGTGATATTGTCTCCCATAATACTGTCACAAAATCCTGAAAATTTTTGATTAATAATATTACTTGGATAAATTTTAAAATAATTTGTCTTAATGTGATCTTGAAAATAGAATTTATGGTTGCTGTAAGTCTAATGTTAAAACTTAATTACTGAAAGTTACAAGAAAACAGAAGTGAAAGGGAAATTTAAGCCTTTAAATACAGCTGCCCCGGTGTAATTTGCATGCTAACAAGTGAAGTTGGAGAAGTGAGACTGCAGCAGTCTCAGTTTTGGAAAATAATCCCCCTTCTGTGTGTTACACACCATTTTTGATTGAGCACAAGATAAGTGTGACCTAATGCATTAAAAAGAGAATCTAAACCAAGTCAATGCTAAAATAAAGAAGAGAGAGAATTGATGAGTAATTTCACAAGACCAATAGTGTTCAAGGCAATTACATGAATATAATACTTTTCAAACATATAAAATCTCTTCTTTGTAGCATTAACATTGTCAATAGGTAATAACTTTAAAATCAGGAATAATCTGATGGTTTTTGTTACCTGGTGAAGCTAAATAACAGAACTGAGTTCCTAAATATTGTTGGTATTTTTTTCCAACCTGCAGGGACAATTTCATTTCTCCAAATATAAAGTAATTGGTATTTCTACATATTCTTACATAATTTGAGTGCAAATGTCTTGGTTTTGACATTAAAAAGACTAATACAGTTTTCAGCTTTCTATAATAAACTTTTTATTGTTTATTTCAGAATATTAAATTTGGATTAATGAAGGAAGGCTCTAGACATTTGTTATAGCCTAGTGGCTTAACAGATTTCATGTATACTTCATATATAGACATTTCACAGATGAATGGGTAGTGGTTTAAGATTGCAAAGTAAAGCTTGGCTTCTTCATATATGTAGAACAAGTGTTTTCTCTCTGTGGTCACCATCCAGCAACGTGTACTTCCCTAGCAGGAACATAGAGCATTCTCCCCATCTCAAAGTAATTTTTCTATACCATTTCCTATCTACTTCATACCTAATTCCCATCAGTTCCATGAATTAAATTTCACAAGTTCATATAACCCTTTTTTCCCTCTATATCGCCACACCTCCCCTCCCATTTGAACCTGCATAACAAATTTTAGTATAATCTCAAAACCCAACAATGAACTTGGATATGTTTGGCAAATAATTCTTCAGGTTTTCAGCAAGTGGTTTCTAAACAGGAGTCAAGAGAGAACTAAAGAATGTCACACGTTCTGTGGAAGGAAGAATCCTCATTCTGCACATGGACTTTGCCCCCTGGTCCTTAAGCAGAATTCCAAGGACATTCATTTATAAAAACATTTTAATTGTTCACTATTCTCATGCAAAATGAAGAGAATTTGATATTCACCATTTTCCAATAACCACTGACCAAAGAAACCCCAGAAGACTGAGTCTCTCTGATAAATGGTCTTTTTTTGTTTTTTGTTTTTGTTTTTGTTTTTCGAGACAGGGTTTCTCTGTGTAGCTTTGCGCCTTTCCTGGAACTCACTTGGTAGCCCAGGCTAGCCTCGAACTCACAAAGATCCGCCTGGCTCTGCCTCCCCAGTGCTGGGATTAAAGGCGTGCGCCACCACCACCACCACCCGGCGATAAATGGTCTTTTGACAGTAGATCTTGTAAAGGTTCCACATAACTCATTACCTACAGAAGAAGGATTTCTAAGAATATCCACATAGACACTGATTTTTGAATTGTTGCTTGTATATTATACTGTTCCTATCCTTATATTGGAGGAAGAAAGAGAATTCCCTACATCCCCAAAGTTACCTGTTCCTTCGTAATTCTTCTGTACTGAGTAATACGAATACTTTCAAAGTTCCTTCAAAAGTCCCATTTTAAAACTTACTAGCCATTTTTAATTCTTCACATTTTATCTACAAATCATCTGTGACATCAATATTGCAACTCTAAGTTTAAAAGTAATACTGCAAAGACACGCGAACACTTGTCAGAATGACTCACAATTATTGAAGGGCATAGAAAGCATGGTGCTTGTTAAAAATAAGAGCATGTTACACACCCATTAAGGAAGGCTGCACACGGTGTCTGTGATGCAGAACTTGCAATGTAGCCCCAATCTGGGGAAGCTGTTCAGGTGAAAGTCTTGTTGATTGGTTCAGTCCTTCATGTCTGTCTTTTTTTTTCCTTATATGTTTTTAGTGGGAAAGAATAAAAGACTCATCACCTTATTTTTCATCACCTTATTTAAAGACTACTCCAGTCATAGCCAGAATATTGGCTTTATTCTATAGGAACATTTCTGCACAAAATATTTATGTATTCAGGATATAAGGCTTTCTCCATTGTCAAATGAAATGGGTTCTGATTTGAAAATACAGTACAGAGGAAGAAAGGAAGCACCATTTAGATGAAATTTATTTCAAAATAACCAAATGATCAAAGGCCTATTTTGATTTTCTCAAGAGAATATATATATATGAATATATATATATATATATATATTCATACACACCTGCTCTAAACCCAAAACAAATAAATCCCTCAGGACTCATTTTCCTTTATATTAAATCTGCAATGTTAAAAACAAAGCCAAAGCACTGAACCTCATAATCCCTGGGGACTCAGATATTTGGAGACTCAGTTTAAAGAGTGAGGTAAAGACTAAAGCAGATTGCTAAGTGTACACTTGGCACAAGACAGCGTTTGTGATAGGGAGATCATGATGAAAGTTAAAAAGGGCAGCTGAAGGCAGAGAAGGAGGGCAAAGGTAACAAGCCACCACCCAGCAATACAGGGGATACAGGTAAATAACAGTTGATGCAGAGACTAGAAAAGAATGAGTGTAGCTGAACAGGTGAGGAGACAGCAACAATCAGTTTCTGCAGGATACGGGCATATTTGTATCTGGAGGCAAGATTAAAAGAAATTAGAATGGAGCAGTTAGATGATAAGAAAATACATCCACTACGTGAAATTAAGACTTAAGACGAAATACAGAGAACAGCCCCAAGCCTAATGATTAGGAGTACACCTGGGAGTGGACTCAAGTACCAGGGACTAACTGCAGGAGTGCCGTGACCAATGTGTGCTTTTCATACCTTCAACTGTCTTCTACCATATTCCTGAGAGGATCTGGCCTTCCGTGGCCCAGTTTAATAGGTTGCATGGAAGAAAGCACCAGTGCCCTCTCTCCATTTAGCCACAGTAGGGTTTGCCAGGCAGATGGTGCCAGGAACAGAGCGCCTGGCTGTGGTGATGGAGAGGGCAGAGGCAGAGATGTGTAGGGAAATCACAAAGCTGCTGTCAGTATAGATGCCTCCTGGTAGACCTCAGGTTCTTCATCTTACTATAACAGAAGAAATTGGAATTTGAGCAATCAAATGCGTGCTTCACACTCTAATTATGTGGCTGTGTCCGTCATTCAGGAATCAGAACCCAATTTAAGAAGTTTTAAGAATGGCTTAGAGTTCTGTGCAGGAAGAGGCAAAATTTTAAAAAGGGACGTAAAAAGGGGTGCTAAGTCAGTTAGAGAAGAGGAAATGAAAGAGGTTGCTGCCCTGAGGACAAGAGAGAACAGTATTAGCATGCTGTAGGAAGAGCTGAAGCATGGGCACCAGCAGCCCAGTCAGGGCGGTAGTCACGGGAGAGGGAAGCCTCTGTTGAAACCATGGTACAAACCAAGAAAGAAAAGTCACACAAACTATGTCCTGCCCTGTTCTTCTGCTGTATATTTTCATCTGTTAGTCAGCTGTGGAGGAAATCCATGAAAATGCAGCTAACAGACATATGAAAAGAAAAGAATGTGATGGAGAACAGGTTCAGAATGTGACACAATGGACACACAGATAAATTGTGCCCTGAAACATAGTTTTCTGGCCACAAGTATAATACTGTTCCCATTTAGTTTTCCCGTATGATGCAGCCTCCAAATTATGAGAGATAGGTCATAAATGGTGCAAAATGCAGTCATTAAAGTATATATAATTGAACTCACCTGTGCTGTGCTTTATTTCCAAAACAAAACAAAACTGGTGTCTTTAACCAGAGCAAAAAGAAAGCCAGTCACCTTCAGCTTTTTCTAAATACTCTGAAATTTTAATGACGATATTGGAAAGTAAATTCTAGACACAGCACCATTTCACATTCAGAACTTATTCTTGCCTAGAAGAAAGCTTCTTAAACACTAAAAGTTGGATAAATAACTGCAAAATAGAGTGGCTTTGCAATTCATTTTGGACTATTTGCTATGGTGTTTCTTTACAGAAAAACACTTCAGAAGTGAGAAGGAGGGACAACAGATTTTCTAGTACTAAGTATGTTTTTTGATTATCCTATTCAAAGAGTGACCATGAAAGCATTGTTCTGCCTTTAATGCCAGTCATTTAAAACTAGTCTCTTTACTTTTTATCAAAGGCTAAACCGTAATCATATCTGTCTTTTGTCTCGGGAAGGGCTGGCTCACTCAGGATTCCATAAACTGAATTTAAGAGCTTCACACATGCTCCGCCGCCAATGCAGATTGTGTGCTGCTGTCACTGTTCTCACAGCTGAGGCGGTTTGCTTCTGGGTGGACTTGTAAGAAGGAGTAATCCAGTTGGATGTGGGTGGTTCGATCTGACCCAACAGCATTATTTCCTCCTCATAATATCCCTCTCTCATTAAAAATGATGTTCTCCTTTCTTCTTGATTAACTGCATTGTATAGGCTTTTACTACATTTTTCTCTGAAAATGACTTTCTTTTATTGAGTTGATGATAAAATATCATAAAATAACGCTTCAGTGAACACAAGAGTTTTCAGACTTATCTGTACTATTAAGAGGGGATCAAATTTTATAACCTAAAAACATTGTATGTTTAAAGTGAAAATCACAGCCTGGAAGGGTAGAGGAATTTTCACAAGTGAAATGAGCATTTCTGTTGCAGGTGACTCTGATGGAGAGAGAAGAAAGGACAGGACCCAGGCGTGCAGGCTGCATTCTAAGTGCAGCCAAAGAATCACGCCAGCTGGGGAAACCATACCCTATATTCCAGGGAGAAATGAATTAAAATTCTTCAACAAAACCCAATCAATGGAACAAAAGAGGCAAGGCCCAACTGTGGTGGACAGTCAGAAAACAGAGCTGCTGTTTTCCACGGGAGCCTTTGTTGCGGCTTCTCTAACACTTCAGTGGTTGAAAGGAAATCAAACTGTGAGGACTTACTGCCACTCCAGCGAGCCCTGGGGGACTTGTCACAAATTTGGAACCTGAGTGGCCTCAAGCCTCACAGAGCTGGTCATCAGAAGTGACAGAAATCAAAGAGAGCAACAGGGAAAGTAGAACATTAGTTCCACGGAACTGAACACCAACAAATTTTCAGCTGTGGGGTGAACTTCACACCACCTTTTCAGCTTTACATTAGGCCAAATGACTACATAATTTCTTCCAAGCATGTACTATACTCAGGATTTTTCAAAAACAACTACAAGTATTTTGTAGCTATTCACAGACAATTCTGAACTTACTCTTACCTGGAAGAAAAGTTCTTAAACACTTAAAATTGGATAAGTGACTCTAAAATAGAGTAGCATTGCAAGTCCTTTTAGACAATTTTATATGGTATCGTTTTACTAAAATCCCCTAAGAAGAATAAGGACATTCAAGGACTTTAGCACCTGGTCCCTGAGTACTGGCAAAAATGGCAGCCTATTCTGAAAGTGGATTATACACAGTAGAGTTGACTCCAACTTCTAATGTCCTTTATGCTCTTAATTCTGGTATCCACTCTCCAAATTTTCGTACACTACATCTGAACTTATAAGTATACCAGTTGAAACATTTATTTAAATACACATTGTCTCACTGTAAAAGTTTCTTATTTGAGGCCCATGGATTGTAATCACCTCAACTGTTTGATCAAAATGTAAATTCCTAGCTTACATATCTTGGCAATTCACATGCATGTTACTGTTCCAAAAACATGGCTATGAAATGCTGCAATATTCTCATTGACAAGAATATTACTCCTAGATTGTCTGATGCATAGGACAAAGATGAGTATTCCTACCAGAGAACAGACCAATGGAGCCTGGAAGTCCGGGCAGGGTTAGGAGAACTCTATACAGAGCAAGGGAAGTAAAAGCAATAAAGACCAGGTCCCTGCAGAGCAACAGATCAAATAGAGAAATATCTGAAGAATAAAAAAAGTGATGCTTCACTTACAAAAGAGAAGCTTTTAAATTTGAAAAGGGAGAAATCTAGACAAATTGTGTGCTATTTGATTTGAGTTTGATGTATTAGTATATGCTCTTGGTTTCAATAGGAAAAAGTAAAAAGACTACTAGAAATAGCATGGAGAAATATACATGATAACATTAGGTGTGGATGACTTTTGAGACACAAAGTGTAAGCAAAGTCTATGAAAGACATCATTGATAAGATGGGCCTCAACATCACACCACAGAAAGCAGGAGGTAAGCTTGGAGTCCCACTCTTAGATAAGAGGCTGTTGACAATTGGGAGAGGAGAGGCCATCTTTAAATGACACAAGCCCTGAAAGATTGAGAAGACTCCCGTGAAAGGACATATACCCAAGAGTACATGGGGAGCACAAATAAGATTTCATAGGTTTAAAAAAACTAAGGACAGAAAGTTGAGAGGGTAGGGAAAGACTTTGAATCTGTGATGGTTTGGGGAAGGGATGATAAATATTACCAAATACATATGAAATTCTCAAAAGATTATTAAAAATATTTTAATTAAAATAAGTCATAAGTAGGAAAAACATGCTCTACGAAAGGTACTGTCAAAAAAATTAAAATACATAGACTGGGAGAAAATATTTATGACATATATCTGATCAAGAACTGATGGGAACAGCTCTGAGACTGGATGAGACATGATAAATCTTGTTGGTTACAGAGTCCTCATGACATTAATGCATTCCATCCTTTCATATGGCATGGATAGAGGTTTGGTTATATAGTCCAAACAAACTTATAAAGTTGAGAGATGTCTTTTACCTGCTCAAACATAAAACAAAAAAATCTTCTCTGGCTGGCTTCTGTACAATGCACAGTCCATACTTGTGTTAATGCAAATATGTATGTTACCTTTGAAAGACAGTGTGTTTTCAGAGCAAGGGGACAAGATACCAATGAAAATGGGTGGCCCAGGTGATTTAGCCTCTCAGAGTGCCTCTGTTACAGTTTCTTCAGAGTTCTGCATCCAGAACAACTTGAAGACTGCTAGCTGAGATGGCCCAGTCTCACAGACTACTCTAGCCAGGACTTCAGATAAGCCTTGCACTTTCCCATTACACAGAGACTGGACAACAAATTTTATAGTTAACTTTCTTTCTTTCTTTTTTTTTTTTTTTTTTGGTTTTTCGAGACAGGGTTTCTCTGTGTAGCTTTACGCCTTTCCTGGAGCTCACTTGGTAGCCCAGGCTGGTCTCGAACTCACAGAGATCCGCCTGCCTCTGCCTCCCGAGTGCTGGGATTAAAGGTGTGCTCCACCAATGCCCGGCTTTGAATGAGTTTTAAGGGAATACTTTTCACTTGTGGATTGGAGCAGAGAAGCAATGGTACCTCTGCTGGAAAACTCCCTTAATGGAGTGGAGTAGAAGTAACAACTTTTCCCTGGAGACTACTATGTTTCTGCAGCAGTTTCCCCCTTATTTGACTGAAGCAGAGAAGTAACAATTTGGTCTATAGATGAGAAGAAATGGACATTTCTGCTGAGAAATTCCATTCAGGGAATGGAGCAGAGCCCAACTGTGATGGCTCTCTTTTAGAGAGGAGCAGGATTGCTACGTTCTTCAGGGAGAGCATTCCCCAAGGAAACACAGCTTTAATTATAGCCTGACTTCTGACACTTCAGGGTACCTTTTTCTTTAGAGCCCAAGCTATCCAGGATACTTTCCTCCCACTGCTTCAGGTAGTGCTGAACTTTCCAACAGTCAAGACACCTTTCTCCTCACAGTTGTAAGTATTGAGTATATTGTCCCTTCACAGCTGTAGATATGGCCTGACTTCTGACAGTCTGGGTACCTTTCTCTTCAGAGCTGTTGGTATCCAGGATACATTTCCTCCATAGCTTCAGGTATAGCCTGACTTCCCAACAGTCAGGGCACCTTTCCACTCTTAGCTGTAGGTATATAGGATATCTTTCCTTTACAGTTGTAGGTATAACCTGACTTCTTTTTGGCATCAGGATACCTTTGCCCCCAGAGCTGTAACTCTTGCACTATGAATATAAACAATAATGTAACACTTAGATTTTATACTTCTCTTCAATTAAACGAAATAACTAATTCAGATGTGTACATGAACTTCTAAATGATCTTATTAAATTAAAAAAAAATGGAGCCAATATAGGGGTGAAAGCCTTAGATCAGGGAAATATGGATAGCCACAAGCCAATCTTTGCTTACCAACTCTGCAGCTTCCAAATATGTGCAACTTCCTGTCTACCCAGGTTTTATATACCTTGCTTTTCAGCCCTCTCATTGGCTCTCTTAGCCCAGCTACCTCATTTCCTCTTCCTACACAGCTCTGGACTTTCTGTCTGTGTACAGACCTCCAGGTCTCTAAGCTTGGTACTGGGATTACAGGTGTGTATTACTATGCTTGGCTCTGTACCCTATTGTGGCCTAAAACACACAGATCTTGCCTGCTAAGGGATTAAGGGCGTGTGGGGACTGACTTCTTTGTTCACTTAAAATGGTTGGCCTTTTCCCCATGATTTCCAGGCAAGCTTTATTTATTAATGCACAAATAAAATATCACCACACAGATTTGTATTAGTTTCTTTTCTGTTACTGTGATATAATATTTAGGCATAGCCTGACTTTTGACAGTCAGGGTACCTTTTTCTTCAGAGCCCTTGTATGGGAGTCATCTTATAAAGAATTTAATTTGGGCTTGGGTTCCCCAGGGATACAGGATCATCATAAAAGTGGCATGGCAACAAGTGTCAGACATGACAGCTATATCAGGAAGCTAAGAACTAACATCCTTACCTGCAGCATCAAGCAGAGAGTGGGAACAGGAGATGGTGTGTGGATGTAAATTCTCAAAGTCTTCCCTCAGTGGCATACTTCCTCCAGCAGGTCAGTATTTCCTAAATCTTCCACGTGATACCATCAACTTAGAAGGATTGACTTCTCAGACTTCAAGACTATGTGCTTGCATTCTGTTACATGAACCAATTCATGGTGAATAAACACTCTGTATGTAGATCCGCCTGCCTCTGCCTCCCGAGTGCTGGGATTAAAGGTGTGCGCCACCAACGCCCGGCTATAGTTAACTTTCTTAGAACTTGACCATCATCTCTATTTTTGTAGGGTCTTCTAGGAATGCCATTGTCCCCAGACAACAAGAAGCAGTCTAGAGAACAAAATGCCCACATTCCCAAGAGCTGGGTAGGTGGTTTTTAGCCACTCAGTGGATTATGAATGTTTGTCATCATTTAGTGAGAATATAGCAATATAGGATAAAAAAGACAGCTATTCATCTCAAATATTTCACATTGGTATGGATTTTTGCACAATGGTATAATGTTAAGGTTGTTTTTGTTCTATCTTATCTATGTTTCTACTCTTGTTTAAGGTGCTGAACCTATGCAGCTCATTTAAAAATGTAATATAAAGTTCTAGTCCTTGAAAACTATTATTACAAACTGTTTAGGATAATTAAAATGCATATTAGTAGTTATCTATAACAATCAAACTTGTAGTCATGATAGATATGTTTTCAACACATTGTGAGTTTATTTTTCACTTGATGGTTGTTCTTGTTGTACATAGTTTCATTTTTGTTAAGGTTATTACTTTTCCTTTCTATTTAGACGTTACCTGATAATCATTCTTATTGCTTGCAGTTTTCTATGTTAAAGTTAAAACCTTCCTTTTTAATTAGACAAAAAGGGGGAAATGCTGTGGAATAATCTTTGTACACTCTAGATATGTATTACTCTCATTGGTTAATAAAGAGCTGACTGGCCTATAGCTGGGCAAGAAGAGCTCTGGCAGGAGAGCCAGATTAGGAGGACTCTGGGAAGAAAAAAGGCAGAGTCTGAGGAGTCACAAGGAGATGCCGATGAAGCAGGAGATGAACATGCTAGGCTGAAAGAAGATACCACCACATGTCAGAGGGTAGATAAAAAATACAAGTTAGTTAACTTAAGTTGTAAGTGCTAGTAATGAGCATAAGCTATTGACAAATCTTAAACACACACACACACACACATATATATATATATATATATATATATATGATAGGCAATCTTTAAATGCTTCATAGACCTACAGAATATGACATTTAAGATGTTAACTAACCTAAGGCTTTTTATGACAATGAGACATATCTGCTCCTGGCAGCACCAATCTACTTCATAAAAGAATGATGAGTGTTGAAGAACCTCCATATGGAGTTCACTTTCACTGTGACAAAGCTATTCACTTGGGCAAGAAGCTGCCCTTGCCTCAACTGCTGACAATATCCTGTACAGACTGGACAAGCATGACACAAAGGATAAAGACTGCCAAAGTTTGCCAAGACACGATGGGACAGTCCATTAAAATTGTTGCTTCACAGAAAAGTCTATCAGATATCCTAGGCCTGTAGGTAGTGGTGGATGCCCCAATGTTACAGAGGAAACTTGGGTGAGTGTCTAGGCAGCCAGCTTCTTCTGTCATTTCTATAGTATTGGAAGAGGCTTGCTCTGCACTTTCTGTTTAACTCAGGTAATACAATATCCTTCTCAGGTCTCTAACGGAGTTGAAGATGTGATAGTTATAGTTTTCCATTGTTATCAAATTCAGAAAGAAAGTTACATAAGAGATGTAATGTTTGTAAGATTGAGAAACACAAAAACTTAAATTGTTTATCTAAGAAAATATTTTGATGTCTAAAAAGATAATTTGGGGTTGTTAATACAAGTTAAGATAAAAAGTAAATTAGGTACACAACTTTAGACTCACCAAGACAGGATAGGTAATGGAGTACAAATGCAAATGGACTGGATGTTATAAATGTAATTCTTAGTTGATAATTGTTCATATTTTATATAGTATTATTATGTTAAAGCAAAATTTTTCTTTTTACTTAGACAAAAAGGGGAAAATATTGCAGAATATTTGTTTAACTATGTAAAGATGTCTTGCATTTGTAAAATTATGTAAAGATGTGTTCCTGTTTTACCTTGCCTAAGGCACCTGAATGGTCTAAGAAAAAAGCTGAATGGCCAATAGTGAGGGAGGAGGGATAGACAGGACTTCTGGGCAGGGAGAGTAAGTAGGAGGAGGAATTGAGGCTCAGGGAAGAAAGAAAAAGAGACACCAAGGAGACGCCAGGGGCCAGACAGACAGACACAGAGGAAGGAGGAAAATAGGACATACAGAGTGGAAAAAAGCCCTGAGGCAAATGGTAGATGAATAGAAACAGGTTAAATTAAATTAAAAGAGCTAAGGGGACAAGTCTAGGCAGGCTGAGCATTCATAATTAATAATAATAATAAGTCTCCATTTCTTTATTTGGGAGATAGATAGTGGATAGCCAAAGAAAATCCCAAGTACAAAGGACTCATTCCAGAATACACAAAAATAAAACTCAATAATAAGAAAACAAAAATCCCACTTTAAAAATGACCAGAGGCGTTACGTAGATGCAAATATAAAGGACAGTGTAAATTAGATATCACTAAAGAAACGCACTCAAAATTAATAATATGTCTACAAAACCATTGAAATGCCAAGGTTCAGAATAGTGACAACAGCAAATGTTGGTGAAGGGTGGAACAGAGGAGCGTTCGATCCCCTTAGGTGGGATTACACACTTGAAAGGTGGTTTGGAATGAAGATTCCCACAAGAGTAGTCATGCTCCTACTCCAGGACCAAGTATCACAGTCCTTGTGGTCATGCAAAGAAAATGTAAATTCATCATGGCGTAAAGACCTGCACATGGGTGTCTACAACAGCTTCACTCATAACTGGTTTAATTTGGAAGCAGCTGAGATCTCTAGTAGGCAAGTGGATAGCTATCCCATGGTAGATATTAATATAATATTGCCCAATATTAAAAATGAACGAACTATGAAATAATAAAAAGACACTATTGCATATACATATACACATATATAATGAATACTTTCAATGAAAAGTATGAATATATTTTAAAGTGAAGAATTCTATATAAAACAGCTACATTCTGTGTGAATATAAGTTTATGATAGCTTAGAGAAGGTAAAGCTATAGAGATTGTCAGAGATCAAGGAGTGGGAGGGATGAAAAGTGGAGCACAAAGATTCCAAGGTGCAGTAACACTATTCTGAATGATACCATGGGTGCAGGTAGATGTCATTCTATCCTTGACTGAAATCAATGACCCAAAAGTTAACCATGGCCTTTGGGTGATAATGGAGGAATACATTAATCCTTTGTGACTAAAGTATCGCTGTGGTGCAGGATGTTGAGAAAAGAGGAGGTTGTATATGTGGGAGGTTAGGACATAAATAAAAAACTTTTACCTTCTACTCAATTTTGCAGTGAACAGTGAATAGCTCTAAACATTAAATTCTATTTATATATAAAAAAATCTCAGGCAAAGATAATTACTGAAATGAAAAATATAGGTACTGCTTTAATAAGATTTTTCTCTATTCCTTACAAATAAAATAATTGTGTAGGTACTAAATTTGATCAGAAAACTCCATAATTAAAAACATAATAATGGACTTTAATGAGCTTAAACATAACAATGTTTTTAATGGGCTTCATGTTTGACTCCAACTACTCTTTTATCCAAGAGATCACAAAATAATATATTAAAAGTAGAAACTACAGGGTCTTTTAAAGAAATGGGTAGCACAAGGGCTAGAAAAAAAATCACAAGATGAGCCTGAACAGTCTTATGGTGCCATAAAGCAAGGGGGTGCTCAAGTATGTCACAGGTGTGGAAAAAGGCCACATGCTCTATCCCTGTCAGCCAAATAAGGTCAAATTGAAGCACAGAAAAGTGAAATGGTGGTGCATAACAAACTTTAATCCATCAAATAGAATATAATGAATATATAATGAGAAAAAATGGCCAATAAATTAAACATTAAGTGGCATGATCTATGTGTATGTCCTCCAAAACAGTGTAAGTATTCATTCCAAGGGGGAAGAGGATATTTACAGGAGAGGAAACTGGAGGAAATCGTCTTTATCAAGAGCCATGCAACAGAACGCAGCAAGACGGACTCAGGGTCCCTTCAGAGCAACACACACAACGGTTGTGCTCTGGAGGGGATCAAGGCAAACCCAAGATAACACACAAAACAAATGTCACAATCAAAGTCAGGTCCTAACTGAACTACTAATTCAGGCAATAGGAAAGAAAACCACACATATTGAATTGGCAACTATTTCAGAGTGTAAGTACTAAAGAGGACACAGTGCATTTCAGCTAGGACTGCATAGTACTACACATGCAGGAAAGAACACTGGGAATGCGCTTGCCAAGCATGGTGACTCACAACCTTTATCTCATCACTCAAAATCAGTGGCAGGTGGAGGGCTGTGAGTTCCAGACCAGCCTGGTCTACATAGCAGTGAAACCTTGTCTCAAAAAACAAACAAAAAACCCCAACATATATTGTCCATTGTTATCAGAAAAATAAGTCTAAAATCTGTTTTTAAAATTAAGCAGTAAGGTCTTAAATTAGATCAAAGAAATAATAATTATGCTTTCTAATATTTCATATGTGAAACTGATTTATGACAGTACACTGAAAAGATATTTATTGCATTATACATACACTACATGAAATGTATACTTTATATACATCCATGTATATTTCAAATTCTATAGAGTCAGATAAAAAATATTTAGATAAGGAGAGATATTTGGGGGAAATAATATTTATTCCTAGATTTTCTATCTATCTGCTCAATTGTAACTTTTCCAGCTATTATTAAATGGATACATATCTTATATAATGACAATAAAAAATTGCAAACATTGTGAGAAAAAAATAAAGTGAGAAGAATAAGAAGAAAACATGTACAGAACCCTTTCAGTCAGTAATAAGACATCTAGAAAACACTTGGCAGTGATGATGGAATCTTTGTGCTTGAGTTACGCCAACGTTCATTTGTGTTTTACAGGGTACAGGCATTATTTTAACCCATTCCTCTCCCTACCTCACATTCTCATCCAATCATGATGCTCACCAGCTCCGGAAAGACACCCAAGTAAGTAATAAACACCTTGCTTCCCATGTAAATTTGACACGGGTTTTGTAAGCCAGAGTCTCAGCATTTAAGTGGTGGGAGCCAGCTTTGTGTAAGAGCAAAGTTTTCTGCACTAAGAGAAGGATTTGCTTAAAACACAGAAATGCAAAAAGTGCATGTTAAGAAACAAAATGTAGATAAGGAAACACATCAGGAGGCAGTCACTCCTGGCTGCTGTTTTTCCTTCAGCCCTTCAATTCCATACCTGAAGTTTGGGTTCTCATTTAAAAACAATAGAATAAAACTAATCTAAAGAGGGGCTACATATTCTGCATACATTATTTCATTATGTACTTTCATCCTATGAGGATGCATTTATTTCACAGATAAAGAAACAAGGCTAATAGTGTATAGAGCTCTCATAAAGTTTGGTAGTTTCTAAATTTGGAAGATGAAATCTTAAACATCCATCCAGGTTTAAACTCTCTCAGAGACTTAACCCAGCCTCATGGCTTCAAAATTCCTTTCTGACGTCCTCCCCTGAGTACATATATCACACTTTAACATCTCTGGATTCTAAATTCCTTTATCCAGTTGCTTAGTAGAAATCTCTACCTGCATTCCTAAAAGATCTGCACGAAGCTAGCATGTTCAAGACTGAATTTCTGATAGCCACTAAAACCTGCTCCATCCTCAGCCTTCTGCTCGGACTTCATAGACAGTTCATCCTTTCATTTTCTTAGGCCAAAAGCCTCAGCGTCACTCTGGAATCAAATATTTGTTCAGAATCCATGTTCAATCCATCAGCAAATCCTTCGGGCTCTATTCTCAACACATTTCCAGGATCAGGTCACATTTTAGTGTCGCTGTGGCATCCCGATAAAAGATGGATGCTCTCTGCCTCTGACAACCGCAGCACAATCGTAACTGACCTACTCACCCAAAATCTTACTTCCCCACACTTTACCACCAACACAACAGCCATAATTATTCTGCCTAAAAGATTTAGGTTCATCTAAGTAGGAATAAAAGAGTGTGTGCTCCCCTCCTTCGCCTCTTGGTGGTTCTGGTGTCCCCAAACACATCAGACACTTGTCCACTGCAGGCATGTTGCTCCAACCGTTCCCTTCACCCGAGGCACTCTTCCCTGACACATGTGCAACTTACTCTTTGACATCTTCAAGGGCCTCTCCAGTCACCAGCTTCTTCCTGAGGTTGCACTGAAAATGTCCACTCCTCCCCAAATTCTCCATGTCTCCTCTTTGCCTTATTGTTTTCTCTCTAGCATCTATAATCTTTTAAAAATATTTTTAAATTAAACTAGTTCTCTGACAATTGCATACTTGTCTGTCTGCATTCTGATCATGCTCACACCCTTCACTCCCCTCTATCCCTCTATTACTCCCTTAACCCCCTCCTCGTATTTGCATGTATGTATACATGCATGATGTATATACAGTATGCACACATGCATTATGGGTGGGTGTGAAGAGTGAGTGTGTGGAGGTCACAGGACAACTTTGAGTGCCGATCCTTGCCTTCCACCTTGTTTGGGATGGGGCTTCATGTCATTTACCTAGGGGC